>RDPX01000164.1:942066-952066 GCA_003991215.1 Morbakka virulenta | reverse complement strand
TTAGTTGTAAGAAAACAGAGTGCCTTGCAAATTATTCCGAACTACTTTCTAAAAATTGGCAACAGCACCATCAAACAAGTTGATAACTTCAAATACCTAGGAAGCGTGTTAACAGCAGATGACAACAGCGACAGATATAAAAAAAAGGATTGAAATTTCTAAAACTACGTTTGAAAACTTTTCAACAATCTCCAAAAACTGTCAATTGTCAATACCTTCAGAGATACGAATTTTAGAATGCTACGTGTTGCCAACCTTATTGTACGGCAGTGAATGCTGAACAGTATCAGTCGCAATGGAGACAAGGTTAAGAGGCAACAGAAATGTGGTTTTATAGAAGAATGTTAAAAATATCATGGACAAAGATGGTTACCGATGAGGGCATCCTGCAGAGAATAGGGAGAGGAAGAACATTGATGAAGAAACTTCGAAAGAGAAAACTGGAATTCTTTTGCCACATTATGAGAAAAGAAAAATTGGAGAATCTCACCATCACAGGGAAAATAGAGGCAGCAGAAGTAGAGGGCGTCAGAGAATAACATTCTTAAATAGCGTAAGCAGTTGGATGAATTAGGAGGTGCCGGCGAGGAGGGCAGCCGAGATTGCAGAAGTAGAACTGCTGAAAGCCACAAAAGACAGAAAACGTTTGAAAGCCATGATCGCCAACGTCATGAAATGACAGGGCACCAACACAGACAGAGCATTAATTAAAAGAAAGATCGCTACATTGTCAAGTCACATACTCTGCTCTGTTATCATATGTAACCGAACTTCATGTAAAAGAATGCGTGTATGTCTAAAGATGACGTGCTTCATCTATGTTTTTGCTGTTTATGAATGAAACGAATCTACACGCAAAAAAAAGAGATTAAAGTAACCTGAATAACCCGTAGCATTGAAGATAAAGAAAGCACACTGGTAAAATGGCCAAAGCTGGAATATCATCGGTGATTGCGAAATCAGTTAGAATCTTCCGTAAAAAAAATGAGTCCATTGTTACCTGAATCACATTCCAAAGAGTCAAAGGAGAAATTTATTCTTTTCTTTGATCTGCATCAAATACATGCACAGTATGACGTCAATTGCTTTTTAACAAAGACCTACCTATTCTTGATTAGCAAACTAAACTTTTTCATGAGGCAGCTTTTTGATAGACGATATCAACATTCCTCAGAGTTTTTGAGAAAAGGTCCAATATTTAAGAAACAACCATAAACCTCGGGTGAAAACAGAAATCAATTGTAAAGGAGACAATGCCTGAGAACAGAACTTCATTGATAACTGCTTTTGTTGTGCAGCATGTAAACCCTACTCTCAGTGCCTTGGCTCTTTTCAGAACCTTGGTCTAAAATATTCCCCATCTGCATTGGTTCATCACTTCAAGAAAAGAAAAATTGAAAAGAAAAAGGAAACGAGGTCTACCCAGATGTCGACAACTGGGAGCCAAAAACTCCTTTCCCCTAAGGAAAAAATGTATCAAGCAAATCAACAAAAAGTTATAAAAGGGAGAAATGTATCCACCACATCCCCTTCACTTGTTTTTTATTCTATTGCGCTCTTGCGATGGCACTTAACTCTTATCTTCTTATCTATTTTCTTCTCTGCCTACTTGATCGAACAACAGCTAATTGGTGGATGTCATTGAATGCCTTGTTGATGTAGGCGATGGCTCTCCCGTTGACCACTGTGCACCTGAGTAGATGCATGTAACCCAAGGTATAGTATGTCATAAAATGTTCAAGCCTGACTAACTGATCACTTGTTTGAATATTTATTTTTCAATAAGCAAAATCCCTTGTGATCCTTACCTTCTAACAAAACAAGAACAATCTCTATAAACGGACGTAACATAATTGATGGTTATTTCCAAATTAAAAATATAATTACGTTACCCCCTTCCCCCCCCGAAAAAAGAAATAGTTGGTTTTCTGTTAATTTAACTTTGTTGTTTCCTGTTTATTTGTTTGATAGAGACGCAGAAACCAAATGGCTTATCAAATCAACAATTTCCTTAATTTGAAAAGCACTTTTTGTGTAATTGCAACTGAACGTCATAACAACATTCTTGATTATTATCTTTTTATTTTTAGAAATATATCCTATAACACCTTATTATAACTAATTACATTTTTGACGTTTATTTTTATTCCTCTTTCCAGACAAAACAAATAATTAGAGAAACACTATATTGGAATAAAACCAAAGTCAGTTTTGGGAAGTAGGCAACAGAAAATGTCGTGTCCAACTCTAACTGAACGATGACAACCCAAATGTAGTTTAAGGTGCGTAATAACACATACATACAGACAGAGACACAATCACACCCAGCTATATTTCTAAAACAAAGAAAACGTTCCCAGAGGATAACAAATGGATGAAAATTAAACCATTTACTTGAAGAATAATAGCTTGTTTTATAAAAAGCTGACTTTTGGCATTCCCTTTCCGTAAGAGGACTTTTTTGTTTGCTGACCTCTTTAATTGATTTTTCTGTGAGCTGTATTTAGTAGGATGAAGAACTTCATCTTCCCTAGAACACGTGCTTGCGTTGCGATGACTTTTATGATCAATTTAGAGATTTCTGGAGTCGATTATAACCATTATAATACGAATGAAAACCACAAAGTCAAAGAGGGATAAAATGAGGCAACATTGTTTTGAAGTCATCCCTGCATCTCTTTTAGCACACATGCAACAAACAGTACAATCAATAACAACCAGTCCCAGATTTTGATTTGTTGCTTCTGTTTGATGACTTTTGTCTGAGTGAAATTAACAAATATGTATTTCAAAAATGGTACACAAAAATGGATTTGGGATGATGAAAAAGGGATCTGGGATGAACTAGTTTCCAGGTTTCTTACATCTCCTTCGGATGGATTACTTGAACTCAGAAAAAGCACCAGAAACATACCTTGTGCAATTAACCATCGTTTTTCCCAGGAAAAAAGTAGGGAAGTTATGTTATCAAGAAGGAAAGGAAAAATAAAGTTCAAAATAGCACTTCAAAAAGGAAATGATATAAGGCTTACTATACAAAAATGCCATCCAAGAGGCTCTCAAATTTATAATTTACAAATTATTGAATATTCTAATTGAATACTGTAATCATGCAGATCCAAAAAAAACCCACTTTTTAAGTGCAGAAACGGTGTTAGTCACCTTTCTAGAAACAAAAATCTTTTTTATGGTTAAAAACCTTACAATGCATTTTTTCCAAAAGCTTTGAAGCTTCTTCAGTGAAAAGAGCTACTTTAATAATTTGGTCCTCTGGTACTAGGTTTCTTTCATTTGACTGACTTCGTTTTCATGCTCAAAACTATCACCTGGATGCTGAAATATTAGCATAATGACCAACTGAGTTCTGTGGAGGTATTAAACAGCGCGAGAGCAGACACTGTTTACTACACATTGGCCTTAAAGGAGAAGAGTGGTGATGAGATGACCTTTCCACTACTGTTTTCATCGAGGCACTTTCTCTAGGAGAATTGTCAACCAAGGCTAAAAAGGCATTTCTTCCTCCCGAGGAGACAGCCTGGGGAGACAGGGATGTAGCCCCTTCTAATGCAAACCTGTTAATTTAAGGTCTAGGGACAGAAATTGCTAACAATATTAGCTTTTTGTTTTGCATTGTGTCTCACTCAACAAGCATTTTTGCGCGTTTTTTCAGCATATTTGGCCATCATAAATGTAGATTTGATACTAAAATCATAAATGTAGATGTGTTTTGCAATTGTCACTGGATCGTCATCCATATGAAAACTCATTAACATCAGAATTGTTTTATGACGTTTGCATGATTTGATTTCATGATTTTTTAATTTCCCTGATGACATAGCTGTTTTGACAAGCAAAACACAAGACCTTTAGATGCTCGTGGAGGACATTATGAGTTATGTTGATAACATTGCTAGTGTAATCAGTAGCTAAAAGAGTAAGAACACTTTGGAGGGTCAGGACCAGACAAAAATATCTCTACTGTGGTTAGAAAAATAAGGGCCTAGGAAGTTAATGACTTCAATTATTTTGGCAGTTCCAATAGTAACAGCAGAGACCTTGACCATGAATTAAAATACGAAATTCAATCTTACAATTAAGCTAAGATTCTACAACTCAAACAATCTCTCAACACTGCTCTGTTGCTGCCAGAACTGCAATTGAAAACAACACAGGAGAAGAAGTTGAATGCCTTCAGGTGCCTTTGCAAAATCCTTGGCATCAAAAGAAATAATTTCCTGTCAAACGAAGAGGTCAAGAACAGATCCCATCAGCCCCGTCAACCACTATTTTCAGACAGCATCTCTGCTGAGGCCGTCTGAAGGCTCCCAACAAGACCTAAAATCACACTGTAGAATGGACACAATAAGGCCTCAGAAAAGAGAGGAACCTGAGCTAAGCTGGCTAAAAGCAGTAGAAAGGGATCTTAGACTTCCTAACAGGCCCTGGAGTGACATAAATGGAAAGGATGAAGACTGTGGTCGATGCAGGGCATTGACTGAAGTATGCGACACTCGATACAGGAACACTCAAGTCTAAGTAAGTAAGCTGAAAACAGTTTATGCAGTTCACATATATGCATTCGCAATTTTTAGCCCTCGAGTTGGAACAATAAAAATCAAACATATCAAACGTAGGAGAAACAAGCCAATGGAAAAAAAAAAGAACTAAAATAAGAACACTGAGTAAAGAACAGAGATGTTTTGTTGAAGTGCCGATCACCATGTTTACATTTTTGTTTTCGTAATGTTTATTGTTTATGATATATTTTTGTCAAACTGCTAATGATCAAAAACCTTATGATATTGCTTTGTGAAATGACGTATTTTTGAGACTCAAATTCCATTTCATCATTTGCTTATGTAATTATTCGTAAAGGGATTTTAAGATGTTAGATCCGACGTGTTATTCGATCGTTAAATAGAAAATCATTTTCTCTTGTTCGTATGAGAGCGAGAGGCTATTTGGCAGACATCTTATAAAAATCTACGTTTTATTTAATTTGATTTAAATTATATGTTTTACACCCAATAATTATTTCTTATTCAGATAGAAATTTTTTGAATTACTCTGTTAATAAGTAAATGATTGTTTCTCACTCATTGAATCATTGGTGCCACTTATTCCTTTAATTGATCAATAAAAGAGATAGCAATTAAAAATGATGTTAATTGACCCGAAGAATGAACGTTGCCCCTCCCAAAACGTTTATCAGGTTAAATTAACCATCAAATATAGTTTTAATGTGTTGTAGACAATTAATTTCATACCACGTACGTCGATAAATCTTGCAACGAGAGTAATCAATGCAGAAAGGCAGACAAGACAAAGGCCAAAGATATGAAATACAATGACAGTCGAGCCAAGTTTTCACCAGGAGCAAGAAGGCCAGTGTCATCAGCCACCCATGCGGGTCTCTTTCCTACTTCGCATTCATTTAATCTATTAATATATATAATTTTTATGGTTGTTAAACACCATGATAACGAACATACTAATTCTTTTTTATTTTTTTGGATAATTAGATCATGTTATACTTTTTTTTTCTTTTTTTTTTAGTTTTAACGTCATTTTTCCCCAGCAATTGGGGCTCAGACGGTGCCCTTCACAGGGACTTTGATTTGGCAGTGAGGAATTTCTTGGCCAGATGCCCTTCCTGACGCCAACCGATGGCTTTTTCTTTTCGAATCGAACCCGGAACTCTTGGTTACTGTGCAGTGCACTAACCATTAAGCCACGGCTCCTCAAATCATCTTAGATCATGCTATACTATGCGGAAGTAATACATGCTACACGATAAGAACCCGTAATCAGATTAAAATGTATTCTACGGATGTAAGAATTCAGAGAGCTTGACGGTTTTAAAGCCATTTTTTCGAAACCTGATTTCATTTTATTATATTCACTAAATACTTAAGGCCCAATAATAGCATTTTAAGTTGGAAAAGTGTGGTTGTTCTACATATACATATACATATACATATACATATACATATACATATACATATACATATACATATACATATACATATACATATACATATACATATACATATACATATACATATACATATACATATACATATACATATACATATACATATACATATACATATACATATACATATACATATACATATACATATACATATACATATACATATACATATACATATACATATACATATACATATACATATACATATACATATACATATACATATACATATACATATACATATACATATACATATACATATACATATACATATACATATACATATACATATACATATACATATACATATACATATACATATACATATACATATACATATACATATACATATACATATACATATACATATACATATACATATACATATACATATACATATACATATACATATACATATACATATACATATACATATACATATACATATACATATACATATACATATACATATACATATACATATACATATACATATACATATACATATACATATACATATACATATACATATACATATACATATACATATACATATACATATACATATACATATACATATACATATACACACATGTACACCTACCTATACATACACATATACATATAAATACATACATACATGCAAGTAAAGTAGCGTTCTATATTTGCATGAAGCTTGAAACCATGAATCAGAGGAGGAAAATAATAATAATAATAATAATAGATAATAATAATAAATAATAATAATAACAGTAATATGGATGTTAATACATGATAATCTATCACCATAATGAAATCACTTTTGTCTTGGTTTTCAAAATATCCAGCAGGCTAATCCATCTTTATTTTTCTTTTTATTCTAATGCAATTTTTCCCAGTGACTGGGCTAAGATGCCCTTTAGAGGGAATTGGTTTTGGTAGTGCGGTATTTTGGGGACGGACACCCTTCCTGACCCCAATTTTTCTTTTGTAAAGTTCCAAAGTCTTTCTAGCCGCTCGGGAAATCGATTCCGTAACCTCCGATTACGGTGCTTCTGCACTCACCATTACACCACGGGTCCTACAAAATATTTTGACAAGGATGGGATTCGAAACCACGCTTTAAGAGCCCAATAGATTAGTATTCCATCAGTCTCGTCCATCAGCAGCCTAATCTATCTCACATGGTCAAATGACTTCTTATAATCGATGAAGAAAAATACCCCCTCTTGTTTGTTTTATTGCTGTACATTTTTATTACCTCAACTAGATCCCTTATCTCTTATTGTCCTTGAAATCAATGAGTCCTTGCTCGTATATTCCTTTGCTTTAAAGGCAAGGAATGATAAGATAACATATAGACTAAGCTGAAAACGGATGCGGTGCTTATAACGAAAAAAAAAATTACTTAAACAAAACAAACAACAAGCAAAAAAAAAAGAAAACCACAAAGCAGAATAGATTGATAAGAACTAAACAGACACAAATATTAGATAAAGTAATAGATACGATTAAAAATAAGAAAAAGTTTACAACAGAGTGTAACAAGGAAGAACATAACGAAAACAGGAACAAGAAAACTGTATGTATCCAACTACAAATCATTGACCTCCAAAGGTCCAGACGATTACCAACACACATATCTGCCTTTGATTAGCCCTAGTGGAATGAGATATAATTGTCTAAAAACCGGCAGGTCCTTGTATCAAAGTAAATGAAGAACGTGAAAACAGTTGTTCATAGTTTCTCCTTGTAACCAGTACGAAACAAGAGAATCAATTTTAGTTAGTCTTTAGATATCTTGTGCATCTGAATATTTTAATGGGATAACTTTCCTGAACAAAAAAAAGACTTGTTTGGAAATGCCCGTGATGGACAGAATTCTTTTGACGTACCCTGCAGAATTCTAAGATGTATGTGACGCTAAAAGGAATTCTCAATTTTCAGCTTTCCTGATACATTTAAAAACCAATATTAATCAAACCTATCTCTTACTTTGGTCCAATTCTAAACAAAACCTCTCTTAGAAGCCCTGTCCCTAAAACAACACACTAGCCTACCTTACCCATAAATCTATTACTTCTAGAACAAATGTGATGGATGTCAACAAGCCTGACAACAAGGAATACCAATCTTGGTATGCTATGAATGACATGAGCTTCTTTATGAATGCCGGTAGACAGAGCCAAAGGTATGTTTCAAAGTGAATTTTCTAGCCTCTTACCAGACAATTACATTTAACCATTAGATAATCACTTATCTGTAGGGGTGCGAATTGATTGTATATGCAATACAAATCAGAAATGACAAAAGAAATTCCACTTCCTTCTTATAAGACCCTGTAAGAAGGTTTTTGTTCTTGCAGCTAAAATCAAGCAGATTTTACTTCAGAAGATAATAAATCAAAAATTATATTACCTTTCTCTCTCTTTTCTCTTTTTCTCTCTTTTCTCTCTCTCTCTCTCTCTCTCTCTCTCTCTCTCTCTCTCTATATATATATATATATATATCATATATGTCATTATCTTTCTCTCTCTATATATATATATATATAATATATATATATATATATTAAAGAGGGGTATTTCCATTATATGTTTATATATATATATAATATTACATATATATTAAAGAGGAATATTTCCATTAAATGTATATATATATACAAAATATTACATATATAGTTAGTTAAATTTATATTTTCTATATCGTAAAAATGAAGAGTAGTTGAAGGTGAGTCAGTGTTAAAAAGCTTTTTTGAAGAGGGGAGACAATTTAACAATGCAGAAGAGATAGAACGTTCAGTCTTCTATTGGTTTACATAATAGATTTAAGTTGAGGTAACTATATAGATTTTATTCATGTCACAAGATAAAGTCAAACTGGCCGAGGCTTTACATCAAAGGATGTGAAAAACCCAGAGAGAGATATTACTATCAAAAGTAATTATTTATTGTAATTACAAGAAAGTCCTTTTTTAACAGTTTCAATGAACATAAAAAGATCTACTTTGAACCGGAGATGGATTTTAATTTGATTTTAGTAACTTAGGAACGTTATCCTGTATTTGACAGTGATAAAACATTGCGTTATTAAGCTAATCAGTACTCTATCCGGTCTGATAAATCGTTACAAAGAAAAAACATTGTTTGCATAACATTTTACAACTTCTGTGAGCTAAATGATTTTCTCATTTGAGTCAATTAATGTATGAATGGTATTTGCATTTAATAGACTCCACATCATGTTGCTTATTTCCAGAATATAGTTATTATGTATATAATTTTTTTAAAACGTATACTTTTCTTGTACTGTTTACTTTTATACTGATGTTGAACTAGTAATATTGACACTGCATAACATTTCACTTTGTTGTATCAATTTCCAAGGTACGTCTATCAATTTTCGATACCATTAGTCTAAAATCAGAGATTTACATCTTTTAAATCATCTATCATTCAATACAAAATTTAACGGTGTATATGCATAAGATATTCATTCTTTCATTTGGACTTTTGCTGTAATAGTCTGTTAAATCCTTGTTCCTTATTCTTGTTTCATCCCTAACCTTCTATTGGTCCAGCTTTGGGTACTTCTCTCTTTCTCTGCTGTATTTCGGCAGTATCAGGACATAATTTGTTTGTAATCTCTTTCAAAATTGGTTTATGATCTAATTTTCTTTAACCTACAAATACAGTTAGCATCTGCAGTTTACCTTCTGTACAAAGTCATATACATATACTTATACATTTATATCGTCTATTCATACTTAGAAACAACAAGAATGCTTTTTACATTTTGAAGACAAAAAGCCTAAAACTTCAATAAGTATCAAAAAACGAACGCTAAAATATCAAAAAACACACAATGAAATACATTCTATTCTTAGAAGACGGAGGAGAAATTTCGCCTGCTATGTCTATTTCAAGAATGCCTTTCCTATGCTTATTGAATATTGTATAGTACGTCAACTTTGCATTTTGTATGTGAATATATCAAGTTAGATGATGGTTCATATTTTGTTTG
>RDPX01000164.1:924157-936828 GCA_003991215.1 Morbakka virulenta | reverse complement strand
AGAGAGAGAGAGAGAGAGAGAGAGAGAGAGAGAGAGAGAGAGAGAGAGAGAGAGAGAGAGAGAGAGAGAGAGAGAGAGAGAGAGAGAGAGAGAGAGAGAGGGAGAGAGAGAGAGAGAGAGAGAGAGGGGAGAGAGGGGAGAGGGAGAGAGAGGAGAGAGAGAGAGAGAGAGAGAGAGAGAGAGAGAGAGAGAGAGAGAGAGAGAGAGAGAGAGAGAGATCTCAAGTAATCAGTGTTGGTCGGTGTCATCGACCTTGACAAAAGAAAACATTTAAGAGCCATAGAATTGATGATATCAGGTTGCCAAATATTTTACTTGAAAAGAAATATAATACAGATGATTCCATTTCAAATGGAAATCAACTAAAAGGAAAAAAGCCTCACGTTCATATTACTCTACTCAAACCCACTTTAATCAGTATTAGCCAAACACTACTCGCATTCTCTCTGATAATTTCACCTTCATCCCATAATTTGTCAGGAAATCAGAAACTTGTTTCTTATTGGCGAAACGTCGTAATTGCAGCATATCACAAAAACACGTCTTTGTTGGTGAAAATCAATAACAATTTATGTCCTTCAGCTCAGAAAGAAACAAGTCGGCAGCCGGACTATAATTCTGGCTTGTGCCCGATTGGTAATCTTAAAGCTGCCCCAATTTTAATCTCTATTGGCCCCTATTTGTAATCCTTTAGCACCGTTTTGTAAGAAAATTAATTATGCAGACCGCTCTTAGGTAGACCAGCTAAAATGTTACTGAAAACAAAAGATCTGATTTTGGATTTGGGGAAACACATCCATAGAAAAAGTAATTAAAGTAGATTGAAGAGTAAAGATGTCAAGTGTTTATACATATGTATATATATATATGTATACATATATATATATATATATATATATATATATATATATATATAAACACTTTGCGCCTTTACTCTTCCATCTACTTTAATTATTTCTTCTATCGATCTATGTGCACCCAAATCCAAAATCAGACCTTTTGTTTTCAGTAACATTTTAGCTGGTCTACCTAAGAGCGGTCTCCATAATTAATTTTCTAAGAATGGGCGTAAAGATAAGTCCAATTACCTAGCAGTGAATAAAGAATCAAAAGGGGCTACTTAGCGAAGATAACGTTTTGATCCATTGTGGGTTTTGGTTTACCAAATTTTAAACCACATCAAAAGAGGAAAGACTGACATCATACATAATGCTGATTTGTGTCCGTTAGTGGTATTCCTCATTGTCTTTTTCATTTTGAGTCGCGTAACGGACTTTAGGTCAAGATATAATAGAGAGATTACGGTGTCAGAGAAATGAAGCCAATCTTTTCCACAATGTTACAATTTTCAACTACAAGGAAATGAGAGGAAATTTCTGTAGCAAAATCCCAAATAGAATTAAGGAGTTACTTTGATATACCGTTACATAAAACAGCTGATGTAATCTGTCTCTTTATTGACTGCATGTTAAGCCTAGTTTAACAACCCTCTTTGATTAGTAGTTACCCCTAAATTTTCTGTTATCGCAAAAGTGTTTTTCTGCTGTAAGAATCAATAGAAAAACCTTGGCCATATCTTCGTGATGGAAAATTTTAACCATAAAATGTTATTCAAAGTAAAACCTAACATTTATGAGAAATCTTTAGCAAAGCTATCTCACATTTTAAAGTTAATGTTTTATATTGCTTTTATAGAAATCGAAAAGTTAGTATGCAAAATAAAACGCTAGAAAAAAAATAGCACTCGAGGTCTGTACCACACTATAATAACTTAATGATTTGGTAGATACTGAAGTCTACTGGTTGTAGAGACATTGATCTAATTCAGCTTCATTTCAATAATCTAGTAGATATAATACGTCCTTAGCTTTTTCAGAGCTTCGTTTCGTGAAGTAATTCTCCCATTGTCAGGCAACTTTAAATTAAGTTCAGGAAGGGAAGGTGGGGGGTGGAGTGTCATAGAGTTTTACATAGTTAAATAGTTAAAATACGTTATTTTATCAAGTATTTTAAGAAGTAATATGTCCTTTTATCGTAAAAATGCATTACTCATGATGTCATTGAGACCCTACATCTATGAGTTCCACTGAGGTCAACAATTTAAGAACTTTCAAAAAATGTTATATGACAAGCTTTCAAATATTAGCGGTCTTAGAAAACCAACATTACCAATATTTAGTGTGATATGTTTGAAATTAAGGAAAAGGAAAAAAGAGGAATTTATAAATAAAAAACACGATCCAAGGCAAAGCAGGGAATGATGGCTCAAGCTACAAATTCTACAAAAATATTCTATTTTGAGAAACCAAACTTTCTGCGCTACTAAGGAAAACGTGAAAACAGAGACCAGTTGCAGAGCAGTGGAAAATTGCAGACTTTTGTATATTTGGTATAAGGGGAGATTGGTATAAGATAGTTAGAACTCACCTCAATCTTGAATACTCATGAAAAGATACTATTTGGTGTAATTGGTACAAATAATATGGATTACATCTGGAAAAATGGATTCATCAATGAGTCAGTGCAGAAGGGAGGCCTACCGACAATTCTAGCATGCATCGAACATACCTATTTAGTGTAAAACACAATAGAGGAAATCAAAAACGACAAGACGACGATGATCGGTGAAATGGCTGGTTCTGGAGAAAGCATACGGTTCCGTTCGTAATCACAAAAAAGGGAATGAAGGAAATTTGGTTGCATAAAGAAGTAACCAAAATGATGATGATGATGTTTAGCAACACATTTGACACTACGTTTGCAGGGGAAACATTAACAATGGATTGAGAAACATCAGAGATTGAAAATGCGACATGTTGTACAAGACCTTTAATCATTTTTCAAATGCTTAAAAACAAGTTGTTACGTTTTTCTGATGTCGAAACAAATCTTGTTAAACCATCAGTGAAAGCTTTCACTGACATTATCTCATTAAATTATGTTAAGGAGACGAAGGTAATAAATTGGTTTTGGAAAGATCGGATAAGCTATAATAATGTTGTATTATTGAGAATGGGGAGCAGAAAAATCCCTAATATAAGGTCCCTGGAGATGCTATTCTAACTTTTAAAGTGCAAAATGCCACGCGTATTGGTATAAAGATCAACTAATTGATCAACCGAAAGAAATGATAGTTTATCAACAAACAAAAATATATATTAGTTTGATCAACAAAACGAGGGTGAGTACAAAAGTAGTATTATGTTTTCATTTTGGTCTTTGGCCTAGACGGATATGGCAAATTATTAAAAAGGTAGCCAAGTAACACTACCTCCAACCACTTCTATCACTGATGAAATGCTGGAAATATCAAACAAATATGACGCTGTCCTTCTTGGACCATGTAGACATCCGTGGAAATTCTTCAGAAAGAAAAACATAAAGAACAAGAAGAGAAAAGCATGAACATAATGAGAACATCAGTCACTTGGGTCATAAATACATAATTGGGGATATGCAGATTAATAGATGTGGCTATTGAGAGAAATCCTTAACCTGCTTGAAAGGGAGTGAAAGGAAGAAGAAGCGTGATGCCGTAGCTAAAGAACTTAACGTTATCAAGCAGAAAAGACATATTTACATCTGGTACAGCCTTCAAGGTGAAGATGTGAGATGGAAAGAAAATGCTGTGGAAATGAAGTTGAGTTGGAAGGAAAGTTGGCCTTGGAAACAAACTAGATATAAAGCTCTTTTGTTAAATCGACGTAACGATATCTTACCACCTCCAGTAAACTTAGTTTATGTAATTGAAGCGCGTATGGAATTCTTTGGCTCATTTTATCTGCCCATCTACTGGGAATTGAAAAGAGATATACATAGAATATAATAAATTATTTAAAGTTTTGCTCCATCCCCAGTCAAGCATAGTTTGTAAATTTAAGGACGGAAAGTTAACATCAAGATTGGAGGCAACAAAAATATAATTTTTTAAAGACAGCTGATGAGCAACAACAACAATATCAAAAAAGAAAAGAACCACAGAGATTAAAATCGAATAGAAGTTGGCACCTCCAGGCTAAAATTGATTTCATACTGGTGTTTTTCATCGTAACTACTAAACAAAGGCCGGGTTTAGTATTTGGAATTAAAATAAAAGATTGCCGTTATTTGCTATAACTAACCGTAGCTTGGGAAGGGGATTTTGAAGATCCTGAGAAAAGAAAGGCAAAAATATATGAGGAAATAGTGATAGGTTGTAAAGATCAGGTTTGAGACAACGAGTGTTACGATTTCAAGGCTGGTTGTGTGGGTGTAAAGGTAAAGATATAACAAAGTAGTTCTCGAATCGATTTGGATGTAACACAAACGAAATGAAGAACGTCATAGCAAAACAGAAGAAAACAGCTGAAAAACCATCATTTTTTTCATCCGTCTTAAACAATGTGATGACATGTGACTCTCACAAGATTGGAACCCCTCATAGCACGATTCAGTTAAGGAGAAGGGCGCAAACTAAGTGCTGTGTTTCCTCCTGATTACTTCAGTGAAATGGATGGAAACCTGTTAACTATTATCTGCCGAGACGAATTACCTGGGACTCAAATTAGGAAACCGGAAGAATACGAATTGTGAAACAAAGGACTTAAAAATTCAATAAAATCTAATCAAAACACTTTTACAAAAATACTGGATCTCCATCCTGCTTTGTCCTGTGCTTGATGTCTGAGCTGCTGTTGTTAAGTGTAATGTTGGTAGTTACAGGGGTTGACAATTTACTAGTTGTTATTACTTTTGTTATCTCGGTCTTTATCTCTAGGCCTATGTTTCTGCTTCTTTGATCTATTTCACTGATCAACTCCTGATGTCTCTCCTCTTAGCCGGCGATGACAGTTTTGTCATCGACACTTCTGATTGAATTGATGTTTCTTCTTCCACCAAGGCATATCCTTGTATATCTTCCACTGCTCTAGTAATTTCTCTGCATATAAATTGTACAAGATTGGAGATAGTATACGACCTTGGCGCACACAATTATACTCAGTAGATCCTGAATAAGCTTAACATGCTGCATTCTCTCAAATCCCTTTCTGTCGCCTACAAAACAAAAATAGACAGTGTTCTGCATTTCCAAAGCTCTCTCAATCACATTTCTAACACACGGCACAGCCTCCCCTGTGCCTTTTTCCGTACGTAAACTGAATTGATCCTCTACAAGTACAAAGTCTGCCTTCTTCTTTATACGCTCCTGTATAATATTCAGAAACACTTTGGGTACTTGGCCCATAATGTTGATTGTCCTGAATTTGAGCAGTCCACTGCACAAGGCTTCTTTGGGGGAGCAATGAACATTGATTGACTAAGGTCCTTCCGGATATAGCCGGTGTCGTATATCTACTTGCAAAGGAGTGTGAGTTCCTTTAGTCCTGTGTTCTCCATGTGATTTAGAAAATTTGCACAGATCCAATCAGTTCACGTAGCTTTACTCAAGCAGAGTTTTTTTGATTGAGACCTCTACTTCAGCTGTCAAAATTACAGGTTCACTGGTACAGCAAAAAACCCTTGGGGTTGTCTTCTCTCTGTCTTCATCTGAGTACAGGTCTAGTTTGTTTTCTTGCCAGTATCCAGACACCTTTTACGTGCTAACTATTACCTTTCTGTCTTTACTCTTTATGCAAAGACCTGCTTCCACAGCTTTTTTTTCAGATAATGCTTTTACAGCTCTGTACACTTCTTTTGCATTATGCTGCTGATTTGCCTCTTTAATGGATGCGCATTTTCCTCGATCCATTTTTTCTTGGCTTTGATACACTCACATTTCACTTGCAGTTCAGTACCTTGTATTTACTGGTGCCCTTACTTAATCATCTCTCTTCTATTAGCGCCAGAATGTCATCATTTATCAATCCTTTTTGCTTTCTTTTACTTATTTCTTACTGAAAGGACTGCCTCCTCCGATTTAGTGATGACGCAATTGAAGCGATCTCAATAAGTCTCTACGTTACCTTCCATGTCTTCTGTTATCACACTTTCCAGCATGTTGAACCTGTTGGTCACTTCGATGCGGTACCTTTCCAGTACATATTTATTTTGTATCTTTGAGAAGTCCGATAGCTTCCGTTTTCCGACCTTTCAGTAGTTTGTTTCATTCTTACGTGCAGTTTTTAGACGGCTGGGACATGATCTGATTAAATGTCTGCACCTTGGTACGTGGTACAATACCTTACTGCATTCCTGAATCTTTTTTTTTTGACCATGACATAGTCCAATTTCTATGCAGATCTCCTGGGCTTTTCCAAGTGTACAACGTCGTTGGATGCTACCTGCAAAAAGTGTTCACAATCGCTTGCTCCTTTTCTTTACAGAATCAGTCTCACCTCTCTTATTTCTCTTTTTAAGTTTCCAACTTTGTCTGTGTGCTTGCCGTTGCCTATCTTGGCATTCATGTCTCCCATTAATACGAACACATTTTCTTACTTCACTTCCCTCATAATCTTACTCAAGTCTTCATAGAAAACTTCAATTTCCTCCTCCGAATATTCGCTTGTTGGAGCATAAGCTTGATCTTCAGAACCAGAGTAAATGAATGAACAACCGTCCTTTTTTATGTTTCTACTGTCCTTCCAATGAACCTCACTAATTTCAAGTATGTCGCATTTAAAACGTTTTTCTTCCAGAATGAGTTTGTAGAGTTTGCCTGGTTGGTGTAGAGTACGCACATTCCATATGCTAACCGTCAAAGGTCGTTTATGGTGACATAATTAGTCCCTATCGTCTCTGGTGAGTTTAGATCAGACCTGTCATTGGTATTAACATGACTCTCTTTTGGTGATCTCTCTTCCCTCGGTTATTTGTATTGTCGGCTGCTGGGGACACAGATTACACGTTATGATGAAGCTGGAGTTTATGAGATCCATTGTTGACTATGAGTAGTACGTGGTAGGTTCCGGCCACATTCAACTGTCTTCGAAGTGCCCCTGCTTTGCTGCTCCAACATCTGCTCTAGTGATCTGTAAAAGATTCATATGCTACATCCGCTGTCAAAGTCTCCATGCACTAGAGGGAAATATCCATGACTTAAAAACTATTCAACACCCCACACTACGTTTAAGCCGCCAGCTGAATCGATTTACCGGGTTGTGGCCGCTGCCGTGCACTAGCAGCTATCTAGAGCCAGTAGTAAGAACGGAGCGATTGAAATGTTCCATGCGATCAGCCAGTAACTGAAGTAAAAGCAACTGCTGAAGTTAACACAGGTAGCACCTCAATTAGTGAGCCCTATACAATCCGGATTCTCACTGCAGTAGTATAATTAAAGGAATGACAGTAACAGCAGGCATCCATTTAAATGTTAATTATGCATTCCGTAACATATGCAGTCCATCATAGCTAAGTGGTTAGCAGCCATTTGTTTATGCTGTTCTTTATTCAACTGCTTTGATTCTCTCATTATTTTTCAAATTCACATTTCTTTTTCTTTTTATAATTACCTCTTTACCTTTGCTCTTTCTTAGAAATAAGACTCTGGCGATACTAATAAACATGTCAAAATACTTTAATAATTCTATCTTGACTTTTTCTTAACCCCAAATGGCATAAATTAGATAAAACGTATTGTTATTATTATTTTAACTTGCATATTAATCTTAAGGAATATCTTATTGATTTTACAAAGTCTTACCAATACATTTGTAAACATCATTTTAAGAAGTCCAAATATATATTCTTATTCTTATTCTTTTTCTGCTGACATGTCCCTTGCCAGGGGTCGTCATACCGAATGTGGCTTCTCCACCGTATGCGGTTCTGTGCGTCTTCCCTCGTGAGCCCTTTTACTGCCATGTCTGCCTTTATATTGTCCATCCATCTGTGTCTTGGTCGCCCTCGTCTTCTTTTCCCTGGTAGCTCCATTTGCATGCACTTCCTTCCTACATACTGCTCATCTCTTCTTTCTACATGTCCAAACCACCTCAGTCGGCACTCCTGCAGCTTCTTGGAGGCTTCCGCTACGCCCAAGTCTCTTCTGATGCTTTCATTCCTGATCTTATCTCTTCTGGTTACACCCTTCGCCCAGCGCAGCATTCGCATCTCTGCCACATCAAAGCAGCTTTCCTGGCGTTTGGTGAGAGGGACCGTTTCCATTCCGTACATCATTGCCGGACGAACCAATGTCTTATACACCTTGCCCTTCAGTCTGACTGGGACATGTTTGTTGCACAACACACCAGTCGCTTTTCTCCAGTTGTTCCAGCCAGCTTGAATTCGCTTCCTCACTTCCTTGTCACTCCCTTCATCACTTTGGATCGTTGAACCAAGGTACTTGAATTCATCAACTTCGGGTACATCCTCCAAATATATATTGTTTAACCTATTTTATTGCGGATTTGATTATCCCTTCCTACATATTGTGAAAGCGTGAAAAATGTAAAAATGTAATGTGTACTATAGTTTGTTTTGCTTAAATGATAGTGCAAACAGAAACCAAAAATTCATTAACCAAGTTTACATAGATAATTAATTTACAAAATTCACCAAAAATTTTAAATAATTCCCAAAAAAGTCTTTAAAAAATTCATTACAAATTCATTATGAAATTTCAAAATAAGATATAAAATAATTTAAAAATTCATACATCTTTTACAAAATTGTTAAAACTTTCATTAAAAATTCATGAGGAATAATGATAAATTCATAAAATGATTCAAAAAAATATTTAAAAATTCATTAAAACGTATTTAAAATTAAATTCAACTTTCAAAAAACAATTGAGTTACATAATAAACCACATCAAATGTTTTGAACAAAGACAAGCGAAATAGTGCCAATATATCAACAATGCAAGTTATAGATAGATATACACAAAGACAACATCAAATTATCTTGATCTTGGTATTTTGTGCAACCTTGTAAAGACCATTCTTCATACAAGCATTAAAATACTCTAAAGATATTACACAGACCACACACATTACAGGCAATCTCCAAACACAAACAAGTCTGATGACGTCAGCACTTTCAAAGATATTGCTGTGATCCACAGGGAACACTTGAACAATAAGGACTGTCAGTCCTGGAGATTTTGACGTTTTACGGTGAGTTATACTGGTGCTTTTAGACTAGTATATTCAGACTAGTTTATTGCTATTTATTCGATGTTTCTTACAGAAAAGCGCAGAGACTGCCCATAAACAAACAACATGATAAACAAAACAATTAAAAACAATAACAAACCGCATTAAAAACATACTGGACTTCTTTCAATGCACCAACATAACGCACTGTCCTTTTGCAATTCTTCCTAAGTCAGAAACTGTGTGACCTCAAGCCTGTCTAGTACTGGTGCTCGTTCAGTCATTGTGAAACTAAAAATTGCGTGTGTTGCTAAGAAACAGGCAAAAGTAGCATTCTTCACTAGACACACTGCTTTGTCCCACTTTCCATAGGCGCCATTTTCCTTGCATTCTCGAATTTCAGACGAGTTTGAAACTTGATCAAAGCGAGCATTTGTTACAGGGAGACTCTGCTGCAACCTTTCATAGAACTGGGAACCCAATTTCATCAGACCGCCTTTCAGACGGTCTATCAACTAACTTCACAAGCCTGTTGCGGTTGACTAGAAGAGTACCTTCACTTACCATCGTTTTATCTTTAAGTCTGTTTGGTACAGGGAGAGCAGAATACCTGAGTGGTCAACACGGGCCACAGACTTATTGTATTCTTACAATTTCTGAACATTGCACTTTGACGTGTTGTCTCTTCACCTTTTTTCACCTCCGAACTGCAGGATTAATCAACGTGGAGAAAAGATAGACAGGGCAACAAGAGGAAAATTATTGTCCACTGGACAAGCATAACTTCCTCGTGCAGGGTTGAGAAGGCAAGAAATCTGACACTGTAGAATTAAAATTAAAATTCGTGCTCTACAGAATTCACTACAATAACAATGAGAAAAAATACACGTTGAAATATAAAGATATAACTAAAATTGCCTAAAGTATGAGTGTTTCAAAACAAATATTGTTATCTGTAAATGACGACTTACATTGAGGCTGTCCCACGATGGTTTGGCAACAACATCAGTTTCAGCTGTTTCCCTGGCTGATTGTTGGCAGCTATCTTCCGTATAGTGTCACCAACAGTCTCATGACACTCTACGTTCCTATAACTTTTACTTTATTTGGATGGAATCCAGTACATACATACAGTACATGGGTTTTCTAAAGTTATACTTTCTGATGTCACTGTACTTGATTTCGTTAAGATTACCTGATCATCGATAAAATCTACAGGCTCGTGATTTACTTGCAAGCAGTTGTTGCAGACATGTTCCTAGGCTGACTTCACTTTGTAAAACTTACTTTCCCTGTTCTTAATTTGTTGCTGTTGTCATCGGTATGCAAAAATTCTTGCAGTTTCTTGTACGCATACATCCGCATTGTTATTGTATGACAACTGTATGACTGACATTTACATTTTAATGCTAATGAGCTGCTCTATTTCTCCTGTTGTTGTACAAATGTTTGTTCGAGGTTTTCTGGGCACTGTACAAGTGTGTTTGCTCCGAAAGGTAATGGTTAAATTCTCTTTATCAAAACCTCTGGAAATACTGCAAAGGGGTCAGCTAAGAAAGCTAAGACAGCTGAGAAAAGGTACTCACAGCTAGAGACAGGACAACAATATAGGCTTTGGAAGCAAATAATGTGCTCTGCATTGGTCCTCACTTGCATTATGCAAGAAATAAACAGCCATCAAATGACCCCTACAGACGTTCTTCTCCCCAATCAAAGTTTTAGCAATCAAACTGTCCAAAGGATCCATATGGATACTCTAAAGTGGTAAGATGTTTACAAAGCTGCCAGAAAAAGGATTATTGAGCCAGTTTAAATAAGGCAAAAAATTAACCTTAAAACTCAACTTTGATTACAATTTTGTCCAGGCAAACAATACAAACTCTGTGTGAATAGATTACCAATCTGGATGCGTGTGTCCTGCTTTGAGTAGCTGTCAACACCAACAATAATAAAAGGCTCAAGGCAGGTAAAAAAAATGGCAGGATAATGTGTCCAATGAAAAGTCCTGTTTCACAAATAATGACCAGAACGTACAGAAATAAAATGGGTATGGAATAATGATCAGTAAAAATTGGGAATGTGTCTGAATCCTGTCACGATAAAGGGTTAATAAAATTTGAGCACAATCACCTTGTTTCTCTAAAACTTGGTGTAGCGAAAAATCTGTTGCGCTTTGAGACTTGCATTCCTGTTTGATATGTGATTTTCAGACCTCTGTGCAGTCGAACTTAAATCTTGTGGCATTTCATTTTCACAATTTGATATATTTCGTAATTATTCGATTGCTCGAATAGTAGCTATGCTATATTTGCCACAACAGGAACCGTGATGGATTTAAAGCTAGCACAAGAAAAAATTGGAACACTCAGAATGAGAACAAAAAAAAGGACTCAATAAAGCCTTCGTGTATTTACGTGATGAATTATATTCTTGTAACAACAGATACATATATCTTTTTCAAGGATTTTTGCATCACATATACTTAATTAAAGACGAAGCAAGTACGTCTTTAAAAACCTATAAGTTTCATTGTATTTATCACAGCTCATAAAATTCTGAGTGGCTCAATGCAGTCGGTGATTGAGTCTTGAATCCTTGCTTGCTTCTATGGAAAATGAAAGAAAAAGCAAAGGATAAAAGTGCTAAAGCATTTGTTAAGTAAAAGAAAAAAGAAAACAGACAGAAAATAGCAGATAGGATAATACCAGAAGATAATATCTTTTATTATCTATGCTTCTTTTTCTTGTCTTTCTTTCATTGTTCTTTATGTGTTAAAAAAAGAAAATCAAAGCCAGATTGTTACTTATGGCTTAGTAAGTTCAAACATTGCCTGACTTCTATACCTTCACCTGTGTTTTAGATTTGGAATTGATTGAAATAAATAATCCTAAAAAAAGGTGAATGAAACTATCTTCATAGCATGTTAATGATGGAGTTTTTAACGTAAGGTTAATTGTATGGTTTTAAAGGAACTGTGAATGTAATTGGTTGTCAAAAAAGGAATTGATAATCTTTTTCAATGTACAACAAGTGACATCTGCAATGATTATCTGCTCTGTTGAATAAGTCCAAAGTAATTTTAGAATTGCTACTAAGCAATTTAAAACACTAAATCTTTTGAGCTTGACATAGGCATTCAGATTCAAGAACTTTGAAATGAAATATTGGTCCATATGCATTCACATGACGACTTGCTGATTCCTCATGGATTATGTCATTCAACAAGAGTTTTCATCTTGATCTCTTAAATTCAACAATTACAATACTAAGAGATTAAGCTCTTCTTCTGTTGATATTAGCAGACATTCTTCAAGCAAAATCTTGTCTTTTCCACTTATATTATTCTTGACATATTTGATTAGAGCCAGCATTTACCTGTCATGGAGAATATTAGGCAGGCTTGTAGATCTAAATATTTACTTAGGAACATTCCTCCTACAACACTTTACCTAGCTCAGTTCCCAAACAATCTCTCAGTTACGATTAAAAAATGAAGGAAATCTTAATCAGCCCACGGTTCAAGACAACTCGTTACAAGACCATCTAATACTTTTCTATGCAATAGGAAATTCGTTACTTTCACATATTTTTGTTTCTCTTTTTATCCCTTTGTATCTCACTCTTTCTCTCTCTCTCTCTCTCTCTCTCTCTCTCTCTCTCCCT
>RDPX01000164.1:888014-922793 GCA_003991215.1 Morbakka virulenta | reverse complement strand
GCGAAGCGAGTTCATATGCCCATGAAAGAAGATAAGCATTATCACAGTAGAGCATCATGGGCTCCAAAACAGAAGGTAAGGGATCGTTTTCAAATGCCAAAATAAATAACTTTTTTTCCTACAAGATCCTGTTTTCATTGGAAGCAATTGGAATGTGAATAGTATAGAACACAATTTAGACTGTAATGGTATTTCCATAGTTCAAATAAGCTTTAAACATTAAATTTGCATAAAATGTATTCTACGTCAGGTTGGTGCAAAGTTTTCTATAAACCACATCAGATAATATTTTATTGTATTATCTTGCATTACGGAATATTGTTGGATAGAGTTGGGCATGCATCGATCCACGAAGTAAGAGAGTGATACGTCCGTGCGCATTAGGAGCCACAATAGAGAATGCTTTCATTTCCATCATGATGAAAATGCTTTCATTTCCACCTTAGCGCGTAACCGTGCTAAGGTAGAAATGAAAGCATTCTCGTCATGATGAAGGTAGAGATTAGCCCCAAAATGGAGCTGGATCAATCCCCATAGGGATGCCAATGGTTTGTTGAAAAACAAACGAACTTTCAATCACCCAAAAACAATAGTACTTTTATAAAAATACTCCTGGGTGAAAACTTTCAGTCTGATGATACACTTAATTGAAAATAAATCAAACTATTTGTTAGTTTTTGTAGAACAAGTAGCAGAGGCTACAATAAAACGTGCTTTGGGTGGCGTATAGTGTAAGTGTATCTTGGGAGTCCAGCAGATGAAAGAGAGTGACAAATGCTTGCTATTTGTTGAAAGGTTAAAACATTTACACAATTAAACATTTGCACAAATGATAGTTTCAGATAATGGAACACAAAATTTTTAAGACTGGATTTTCAAGAAGAGTAGAATGTAAAACCTTTTTTCAGACAATAGCGATGGTTTTTTGCTGCCTTGTCTCTTGGAAGAAGGACAAACTTGAAATGCAGATCTTTTAAGTAAGCAGCAAGCGAGGAATCTGTAGGATAGACTGAACTGGACGAAATGTTGTTATTTGCTTTAAAACTGAGATCTTCAACTTTGGAAAGAATAATATTTTGCCAGGGAAGAAGAATATCAGTGCGAATGTTAAATTAGGTCACTATTTTATCCAAAAATTCAAGAAGACTGCTTTTAATAGTTAAAAATCATTACCTATAGTTGATTGGCTTCGGTTCACGAAGATTGGGACCTGTGATAAGAAGTTTTCTCAGCTTACCATCAGAAATAAAGCATAGATCTCCAGTGACGACATGCTCGTGATTTTCATCCCTAAATTCAGAATCAGAATCAGGTAAGTGGTTGACTACATGTTGGTTGTTTTTAGATTTGACGTAAAAAGGTGAAACAATTTCCTTATAATACAGAATTATATTATTTATTTGTTGGTCTAGACAGAAGGTGACGACAAGTAGATTTTCAGCAAAACGTAGAAATACTGGAAATAAGTGTATAGCATCATACAAATTAACGATTGTGAGTCCGTGGGTGTAATCCATCCCTTTGTTGACAAAATTTATTACAAAATAATTTTAAAGGGGAGATTTTTTATCAGTTACTTGAATTCTGGAAAGCAATGTAGTATCAATAATATCAACTATGAACATCTACAGCTGTTCTTCACGTTCATTTAAGGAAAAACGAGTGGGATGAAGAATTTCAGAGGCACTTTTCTCAAAAAGTTTTCGAAAAAGTTGATTTACAAGAATGCAGCAAAAATTGAATAGTGAAAGTTTATCCTCATCAAACCAGTTGTTGATTTGATCAAAGGAGGAGTCCAAAGAGGTGAGATTATGATTTAAATGTCTTCCTCATGATCTAACTGGTCGAGGAATCCTCCGAGGCAAAGGTGGAAAATTTCTACCAACAGCTGTTCCTTTTTCGCTAGAGTCGCACTTTTTATCAAAGGCTTTCTCATTCAATCCATAAAGACAGAGTGTCCTGAGTTTCTTAATCCAAAGGTCTTCACGACTCAAACGCAACTTAGTAGCTTCAAGATCCAGTTTATTAATGTTGTCATGTCTAGTCCCTGGGAGCTTTTCTAAAATATGATTACTAAACTCGCATTCGGAGCATATCTTATGCTATATAACATGTTCACATCCTGATTTAGAAGTGCGCTGAGTATTCATGCGTAGATTAAACCTCTCTCCAACATACCGTCGCCCGCACTTTTGACAAGAGAGAAGGTAGTTGACATTTTGAGATGAGCAAGATACGATGGTTTGTTCATTATTAATGCAAGGATATTGGTGATCAGTGACATTGCTATATATATATATATATATATATTGTGGTAGCCGTATCATATATATGTGCATTCCACATTTGATTCTCACTGCTCTTGTGGCAGTTAATGCACACTCTGTCCAATTGCCAAACTCGATCCTATAATATTGTTGAAATAGTGATGAAAAAAGAGGGACGGGGAATATGGAGTATCATCTCGTATTGTTCGAATGTGCAATGTTTAGCTGCTGAACAATAAAACAAAGTCTTCAGATTGAAATGAAATACGTATGTATATATGAAATATTGACGTAGAAATGAAGAACTATGGTTATGTAACATGTGCAATACATTCGGCTTGTTTTGCTTTTCCAACGTAAATATACAACGCACCTTACACAACAATCGCTTTACATCTTTACCTAAATATCTTACTATTTTTTTTACTGTAAAATACTATTTCGTATTCACACAAATATACATATACATACATATGTATATATAAATGTCTATACAGAAATAGGTAGAGAGACAAAAATTAAGTTACCTAGATAAATATATAAATATATATATATATATATATATATATATATATTTACATAGATAGGTAGGTAGATAGATAGACATATTGGCAGATATATCGATAAATGCATAGTTAATATGAAATTTGTTAAGCTGAATTTATTATGCGTGTTCTAACTGTCAACTGGTGACGTAAGGTTAGTAGTTGAATTGACTCAAATGAAAGAGTAACACTTTGATTCCTAAAATGAAAATAAACCTGCTGTTTTGCAAAACTGAAAGAATTGCTAGATAACATTCTATTGACATTAAAGTAGGAATAAAAATAGCAAGGGACGTGTTTCGTTTAAAATGAAACGTCTATATATCAGTCAGGGGTACATTCATTCAAGGAAATATAGTCTTAGCGGGTACAGGTTGCACGTGATATAAACATAAAGCAGTGGTAGTTTATAGATACGATGATATCATGATTAGATGGTCAAATAAACAGTATGTATATTGTTTATAATAATGTTTACAGTTTACTGTCTATAAACATTTTATTCAGTTTTATTGGAACAGACTCAAAATCTGTGTACTGCTCAGTTCCACACGGATGTGTTCACCTTTGAATGAAGCCAGATTGCCTGCTTTTTTTTGTTTTAATTGGCATTCTCTTTTGGGTTGATAGGCTTCGTCTATTTTCTGAGCCGTTAGTTAGTGATATACTTTGTCATCCTATAACCTGCTCCTTTTAAAATAATTTTTATACAGTCAAACAAGCAATTTTGAAAAGTCTGATCACATAACTATAACATTTTAGTTTTTATATTTGAATTTATTTATTCTGTTTATCTTTTATTTATTTTCTATATACTTATCCCCTAGTCGTGTGCTTCATCTGTCAATTTATATCGGTTCAAGAATCATTCATTTTTAATAACAATGATAAACTATATTACTCAATTTTGTTATAAATCTCTGCAGATAACTAATACATGAGCTATGAAGGATCTTCTAAAACGAAACCTCTTTTACGAAGGGAAAAAGGGATTCGAGATGTCTGCTTATTGAATTCAAACCTATAGTAAAAGCTATCACTTCTATTCATTATCAAAACTGCACGATCGGTGATACTTTTTTAATTAAATATAATATGAAATGTGATATTCCACATTATAGTATTACTCTGTCCCCAATTATTTGGCATTGAATTTGTCATCAGATCAACGCATGTTTGATTAAGTTCATAAAAAACCGGCTGTCTCTGTCCAAAGAAAAGAGAGATGAGACATGAACAAATAGACCGAGTATTTTTTTAAAGTATTTTTTAGTAACTAAGTGTCGACATTTTCCGTTGTCATGCTACCACACGTGACTTTGTACAGCTGTTTAGTATTTCGACAGTGTGAGTGTACATGGTGACAAGAATTAGGTTGTATTTAGGAGGGGCGTCAAATCTATCATTTGCTTGTTGTGTTTCTTTTCCCAGCACTGAAAGAAATGTAAAATATGCTATTAATCTGATTGCTGTGCTGTAGAAAATAGATTGTTTCATTTTTTCCTCTTGATGCTGTTGCATTATTTTCCTTGTCTATAATCTTTTATTTTTCCTGTCAAAGATGTGGTCTCCAGCCAGGAACGCTTGGGTGTTTCATAACTCCTACTTCATTTTTTTCAATAGCTCTTTTGTACTACTTTACCCTGCGATCCAAAAAACGCTTTAATTCAACAATAAAGAAGGCAGGTCAGTCCTTATAATATAGTTTGTAAACTAAATTGTTCCTCTCTATAAGCGGAACACAGTCCTTTGGCTTTTCCTTCACGAAACAAAAGTTCAAGAGTTCAAGGTTTCAGTCATGTGAAAAACTCGTTCTAATCTTCTTGTTTGGAAATGTGATTATCACTAAAAATGATGTTTCAAAAGCAGTTTCAAATCGAGGCAAGGCCTATGATTAATTGGTCAAGTTGGGAAAAAAAATAAAACCTATTAAACTAAGAAAATATTTAAGTCAAAGGAATAACAGTACATAATAAGAGTAATACGTCTGTAGAGAGCTGAGCACCAACTAGGTTGTTGATATGTTGCAACCTCATTTTTAGGCAACTGTTTCACTGCAAATAAAACTGTTTTTTAAAAAAGCATGAGAAAATTAGTGTAGAAAGATGATCGAAACTGTGCTATTGGCCATCTGTACATTCAGAATCAAGTTTTTTCAGATCATGATAGATGTTTGTTAGAANAGGAAATACAACTGTTTTAATCAAAGGTAACATTTCATTACTTTTTCATCATTTTGTAATCTATTTCCTCTATTGGAAAGATAATTGCATAAAAACTAAGATAATTTATAGAAGTTTTGTAAAAATATGTAGTTTTGTGTCTCTATCGGTTTCTGTTAATAAATATGTTTTTCTCGTGTGTGTGTGTGTGTGTTTGTTTTTCATGTATTGTCATGAAAGAAGAGGGTGTATGTTCTTGTGAGTGTGTACGTATGTGTGTGTTAAAGAGAATGTGTGTGACATAGATAGATAGATTGATAGATAAATAGATAGACAGAGAGAAAGAGAAAGAGAGAAAGAGAGAGAGAGAGAGAGAGAGAGAGAGAGAGAGAGAGAGAGAGAGAGAGAGAGAGAGAGAGAGAGAGAGAGAGAGAGAGGGAGAGAGAGAGAGAGAGAGAGAGAGAGAGAGAGAGAGAGAGAGAGAGAGAGAGAGAGAGAGTCAAAACATGAATAAAGTAAGAATACACTACTCATACAAAAACTGCAAGGACAGTGTTAAAAAATGATATGAATTTCTGTTGGTGAAAGCAGAGATAAGAAAGAACGGGGGTGGGGCTCTCACTGTTTAATTAAGCGATGGGCAATGCTTGTACTTTCCATTTGGTAGACGACAATATTCCAGTGTTTGTACTTGACAGGATTCTGTATACCCTGAAAGCGGTCGATAGATTAAATGGTTTTTGTTTAAAGTCAATTCATTTGTGCTGCACGGCGGACAAAAAACACACATACACACAGAGTATGGTAAGTGACTCCACAAGAAAATGTGCTTGTTGATTTGCCTCTCCTTAGTGGTAAGGTAGCCTTTAAAAACTCTAAGGGGAAGAAGAAGTGAGAAGAAGGAATTCCTCTACCAATGAGATCGTCGTAACCCGGTACGGTACGTGGCTATCGACAACCCATGTATTGCGGCAATTATGTTGATAAGGTTCAATAAGTCATTATCACAAATGACAATCCGTTCTGCAATGAAAGAAATTAACCGTATTGTGTAAAGCTCGGCTATAAAATCGACACTAACTAACATTCTTGGAAGGTCAATTTGACAAGGTAAATTTATCAAGCACGCCGAAAGACACACCGTCTGCTTCTCAGATGCAGTAATTCGAGTGGAAAACTGACGAGTCAAAATACAGTGATGAAGAATAAGAAGGACTCTTAAAATCTCCCCTTGATTCCATTACGACTTTTAATTATAATTAAATCATGCATTTCCAAAAATATATAATATTATCTTTCTATGTTATGTTGCCATGTTAAGATGTATTTAAAAGGTTTTTCTGATATTTTAAGGAATCATTTTTGAGTTTTTACGAGTCATTTTTCCAGTCCTTTGAAACACCTAGTAAATAAAAGTTGTCCAGAAATAAATTAGGAAATGCATAGTTATTCAGATAACACACACAGATATCGCAATGACATTATCTAATTGCCATAATATCGTATTAACGCTATCGAAATTGAACAGAAATGAAGGAAAAGTAGTGGTGTAGTGCCATCTTTTGTAGACCTTCTTTCAAACTCACTTCAGGCTGTTTTTCATGTAATTTGGCAACCCGACGTAATTCGCAGTTATTATTTATTATGCAGGAATAAGTTATTACGAAGTCTATCGATTGTGAAATCGGAAGAACCTGTTAGAAAATCTTGTGATGTTATCAAACTCTTTCAATACACGAAATGATAACTTTTAACTTGAGAAAAGTAGCAAACATATAGATTTTCTTTTTTGTTAAACGGTACCTGGTCAGTCTCTCTTTAAGACCTGGAGGGCCGTGATACCCCCTGCCCCTTCTAAGCCACTTACCCAGTTAACTAAATGAATAAGTAGTTGGTGATTGAGGTCAAATCGATACGTATGCCTAAAGCTGTTCAATGAAAAAAGCTTTATGGAATAATATCACTAATCATGTAGAGTGACAATAATAGAAAAGACTACAATCAATAAATGATATGATAAGATTAGGAAAATAATAATGAAGTCGTGATGATTATCATAGCCATCGTTATAATAAGAACTTAATTACTTTTCTGCTTACTTACGTGTTTCATTATTGATTTAGTTACTTTTTCACACGAAAATACAAAATATCCAGATTTAATGCTACTGTATCAGGCTTAACACTGGTGCTAACAAATCGTAAACATTATCAGTTGTTAGGTTAGCAGCGAGAACTGAAGCAAGGGCGACAGTTTTATCCTTCGATCACGTTATGGTTTGTAACAAGACTAACTTACGTACTTACTTATTTTTCCTTGAGGCTTGGAGCTTGACCAGCAAATGATAATAATAATAGTAGCAATGACAATGGTGATGTTGTTTGGTGATGATGATGATGATTATGACGACGGCAGTAACGATGAAAGTTATGATGATGACGATGATGATGGTGATGGTGCTGATAACAATGACCGCAGAGATAATAATAATTACAATGTTGATAATGATTAAGATAAAGACGTAGCTTGTAGTACTAAAAATGAAGAGAAATCTAATATTCACGACAGTGATAATGATAATGACATAAATTGTAGTTGATGATTGTAATGACGGACGAAGATGATGAGGATCTTGAAGAAGAGGAATGTTCAGCTTTGCATTCTCCACCGTCTTCTATTTACAAAGGTCTAAAATTCTTCATCGTTTTTTTATCTAGAATCCACTTCAATTCTTGGGCAGATCAGGACTCGTAATATGGACATAAAACTGTCATCTTAATCAAACCTTAATTATCTCAAACCTCATACTATTCTACCAAGGCCATTTAAATGAACATTGATAGAAATTACATTGCTGATAAATCATATCAATTAATTAAAGTGGTATGCATTTTAAAAGAAAATAAATAGAGTCATCATGTTTCATACTGATATCGTTTCTAACTATGTGAGTCTTTTTTGATGTACAAAGTATGAATTGACGCAGGAAGACATTTGAATGCAGGTACCAGATCAAACTGAGCAATAAATTCCTTCTGAAAAGTAACGGATTTTATCTATTCTTGAAAGAGATAAAAAATGAGGCTAGAGTTTTCTCATTTTCTAAAAGACTGATAAAAATAGCAAAGAACTCAGTGCCCCTCGCCTATTTCTCTTCGCCCCATAATTGGCGTGACAGTCATAATGCAGTAATTAGTGGTGAATTTGCTATGAATAAACGTTTTTTATTAAAGAAGATATAATATCAGTGCAGCTGAGTGAGTCATATCAATAGAAATCTAAGATTTTCTAGTGATGATAAGGCAAATTCACATCCATACAATCTATTGGACAGTGTCTCAAGATCGATTTTCGTGGCTAATGGTTGGATGTTATATTTCATCCAATTTAACTTACAATGTATAGATACAATGTAGTGTACAATATAATATACTTAATTAAATAAAATTTAATTAAACAATACTATGCTATAACATATTAAATTACATCATAGTATATGATATTTTATTATATTCTAAATGTTTTTCTGTATCGTTTTCTATTACATTACACTAATTGTTATATTTTAATATATTTTGTTAAAGTATAGCAAAGAACAGAACGTTACGGTCTAGTATACCGTAAAGTAAATTATAGGTTAGTTTAGTGAATAGGCAAACCCTACTCTATAACAGTACTGAGTTCAATGTGAGTTGCAAAGTTTAAGGAAATGGAGCATACTTAAATAAAAGGCGAACATTCTTTTTATGTAATAGTGTAAAGTAAACTATAGAATCACGCTAAATTTTGCTATAGTATAAGGTAAAAGTATGGTATGATTTGGAAAAATATATAATCTTTAAATTACAAACATATGAAGACTTCAGGGGGGAAATAAGAAAGGTCACATTTTCGTATTTTTTGAGTTATGCCACCCTAGACCCAAGTTCAACGTTTTGACGTTTGTGTCTAATTAATTGTCCAAGGAAAAAACCAGCCACGTCACAAGGTATTGTGACTAAAAGAAACATAATGGTTGGGAATAACAAGGTAAGTCCAATTTCAACTGGGGAAGAAGCCGAAAAATCCAATCAAGAAGAAGTTTTTCATGTCATATGACTTTTATGGACCAATGACAGTGCTTGATTCAATAAACAACTTGGACAAAATGGCGGGTGCAACCACTACACCAGCTGTTAGAGAAAAGGCGAAAAAAATAAAATCATTGGGAGAAAAGATGATTAATTGAAACAAGGCACAAAATTTCCAGCCTGGTCTCGGTACAACAAATTTAATGTTAATACTATTGAGCCAACTAGGTCTGGTCAAAATAAAAATAATTTTTCTTTTTGTTGTAAGAGTTTTTGGTTTCAACTATTTAATTACTTAGTTATTATTATTATTATTATTATTATTATTATTATTATTATCAAATATTTATACAGGATAATACAGTTAGTTGTACAATATATCAAAATATTTACACTGTTTTCAAGAGTAGTCCTGTAAAACAAAAAGATCAATAAGTAAGTTTTAAGATAAATAGTTGAAAAGTAAAAATTAATGTTGTAATTATAAATTTACAAAACAAATATAAATAAATATAAATTGAAGATATCACATGAGCTGCATCGATCAGATAGCTGTCTAATAGGATCTTCTCAATTAAAGATTATTTAGTAAAATTTTAAATTTTCAAGGACTTCTTTCAATTCGAAGTTAATATTTAACGAAGAAAATTATGGCATTCAGTCTGTAATATTATCTTACTGAATTTGCTGGCTGTTGCAGAAAAGTTTTATGGTCCCAGTATGCTTCGTTAGGTCAATAATTTTATTTTTGTCGTCAGTAACCTTTTGCCAAGAACAACAAGAACAACAAATGTTATTTGCAGCTGAGACCTGTCTTAGTTTCAGTCTTAGCTTCAAAAATAATACATTACACTTTTATAGGAAGGCTAGTATTGCCTTTTTAAACTATGATTTTATGATGTCGTTTTTTAAAACCTGTTTTATTTTTCTGCCACTATTTTTCCGTGACTGTTACGAACCTTTGTGAGGTAAGGTTGATTAATTTATAAATCCTTAACATTTGAAATAATTTTATAATGAAAATTCTTATCAATTTTTGTGTTTTAAAACTTTTGAGGGGATCATCTTATTTTCAATAATGTTGAATACTTATTACTTCAAAAGGAAGTATATATTAGAATTATTAACATCATTATTATATTATATGAATATATTAGATATTTAAATAAAGGCTGATCCATTTTTTTGTGAAAAAACACATTTTCATATCAAACACGTTTTCAAATATTTTTCCTTCCAAACCTTTTTGCAAGTTTCGGTAAGTAGGAAAACTGTCTGCAGGTAAAAAGGTAAAAAAGAACAAAATGTGAATCCTTTAAAAAGTAAAATAGAAAATAGCGTATATATAATTCTTAATGCTCTTAAATGGAATTTTGTGTAGCAGTAGCCGAGCGGTAAATCAACAGATTATCATGCCAAGGATTTGGGGTTTGAAACCATGCTACGTCCCAGGAAATACTGCAACCAATTTTGTTTCTTCCTTATATGTGACTACTGCCATCAAGTGAGGATACGGGTCAAAGATGAAAGAGACCAACAAGGAATTAATTGGAAACAAATTTTTAGATGATATGTAAAACATAGAAAATAAAACTAAATTAGAATAGTTGGGAATTGATCTTTTCCTACTTAGAAAAGTTAGAAACGTTTTTTTTCCCATCCAGCATGTTCAGTAATGAATAGTGTATCAAAGAGAAAAACAAAAAATGATTTAAGTTAAATTTAAACTTGGTCTTTGTTACTGTTGAATGTAATGATTTTTTTTTGCTTTTAGAAAAGCAAAGTCAAAATCTGCTCTTATCTTTTCCTGTACAGACCTTCTTTCCATTTAAGACATTGATTGGATTGTAACAATGTTGCTACTTGGTCTGCTAAGATCTCTTTTAAGCCAGGTCTTGTATAATGATTTGCTATGCTACAATGCTCTTCCTCTCTTTAGAAAAGATTATTAATATTTCATAATACTGTCGTCTTAGGCATAAAAAGTAAGACTGGCTAGTTCATTGTCTGCTAATGCACAGGAAATTGTTGATCATGAAATGAAATTTTGTGGTACTTCGAGCAGATTGACATATAATTGATTCATGATTTTACTTGCTAAAAAGATAAAATAGCGTTGGAAAGTATTGTATTGAATCACTGGTAGAAGATAAACTGTGGTATTAACTGACAATCTTGAAAAAAACCACCAAAATATAGGATCCTTTTCTTTGTTTTAGAATATCTATTATCACTACTACTTCATTTACTCAACACTCAGCAATCTTTAGAAATCAGACAAGTTTTCTTTTAAAGAGTATGAAAATCTTTATACTAATTACTGAATTCACTTTGAAATGTGTAAGATTAAAAATACATAAAACTTTATTTTCATTATTTGTTTATGAAATTTAGTGATAATTGTCGACTTAAGAATCTCTCCTTTTCAATTAGCTACTGAAGACCATAACAATAATAACTACAGGAGACAACCGTCTTCTCTCCCCCCCCCCCAGCCCCTACACACATAGATACTTTTTACCATTAAGTAAGAATCGAAACCGCTTCATCGCAGGATTACTTTTCTTATTTGCTTTTTTATTTTGTACTTCTTTATCTTTTTATTTGTTGCTTTTTTCTTTCTCCGAATCGCATCTTTGAAACATGCACAAACCAAGTAGTAGATCACATACGAAAGAGGTACAGTAGTACATCAAAAGATGTGGATGAGATTGAAAAGGGAAACATCGGCCATGGCAAGGTGTTGATTTAATAACTGGGTGGCTACTGCTTGAGAGATAACATAAACAACGACTGATTTTAATTCCCCAAACACAAACAACACTGAGATCAATAATAAACTAACAGAGAAAAATTGTAACTGTATTGCTTAAGTAAACAGAAAAAGATTTATTTTTCTGTAAACATTTAATTATTACTAGTTTCGGGTACTTCATTTTAAATGAACTTTATTGTCAATTTGCTTTTATGAAAAACTAATTCTTGTTTAGCAATAATAAAGAAATAGTTTTTGCTCAGTTGGATGAGCTGAAAGTGAGGACAGTATCTATATTACAACCACACCCAAAGACATATTTATCATCGGTTTGTAGAACAGAATAGACAGCAGATTTTAATTATTATTGAACCCCATACTGCATTGCCCGGATTAATCTTTTCCGCAAAATAGGTTGAAGTGTTAAAGAGAGGTGCTAATAGAATCAAAGCACACAACAATGGTGAGAACATATCATCAATAAAACGTTTTTTTATAAATATTTTCATTATCATAATAATCATTATCATCTCTGTGAATATAAATATATTGGACTATAATCCTCTAAAAATGCCTTTACTTATCACAGGGCAAATTTCTTGTGATTTCCTTAATTATGAGAATTACAGCCATTAGCCTTCAATTCCATTGCATAAAAGTAACAATCGTTATTTTAAGATTTACTTAAAGCAAATTTGTTTAATATTCATCATGAGAGTTAAGTACATTATTTTGTGATTGTTTAGCAGGGCGGAAAGCTTCAATTTGTCAAGTAAACGCTTTTGATTCAGTCAGTTAAGTTGATAGAAGCACAACAGAAGCAATGGTCAGTTATGGCAAGAAATGAATGTTTCTCATATTTAATTGCCATTTGTTTCATCCATTACAACAAATGGGAATGAGAGATCCTAATCACACCCTCTTGTCATGTAAAAGGGTCAGGGTATAACTACTCTTTGTACTCACACAAAATCATGATCAACAACGAGTACGATTCACTTTTAAATTTGTATTAGCTTATTAGTAATATATTTTCTTTGACACAGATTAATTAAATTAAAATACAAAGGGTCACAAATTCTTATCATGCCCTACAAACTAGAGGTAGGTTTGTTTTTGTAGCTGTAATCTTGTCTTCCCTCGATATGATCTGAACTACGAAAGGTTTTTAAGGCGACGGCGATACTTCAGAGGTACAGGATAACAAGGTACCGAATATTTGGCAGGAAAAGAATTGTGTAAAAGGACTCTCAATTAGTATTCAGTGGCGCTGAAGGCAAAACGAAAGGGCTTTTTTTAAAAAATAATAAATTGAAAGACAACGTTTTATTTATTAATGTTAATTATGAGAATGCTGTTGGTTTGGTGAAGAAAAGGTGTGCAAAAGATGCGTTTTATGTGCCACCATATAAATAATCTTTTATTTTATATCTATTTTATAAATAAACTTTTATTTCACATTAAACTAGCACGCTACTGATAGGATCTAGTACGAAAATCGAGAAAAAAAAATTGAGTGATAAAGCAGAAGAGATTCCTTGAAATAAGTATTGGATGAGTCATGGAGATTAATAGAATTGGAGTTAAAAGTACACGATCCATAACTTCTAATCTGGAAACATAAAGCCACCGAAAACACGAAATCAATTCGGGACGCTCCAGAAATAAAATCTCTTTCATCAACTGGAATAACAGATGTATTGTTGGAACCAGTTGAGAAGCATCGTGCATTCTATTTTGATGATTATGGAGTTAAAATTTGATGATCCTTGAAAACAATCCAAGTCAGTCTTGAAACAGATTTCTAGGCAGTAGATATTAGAGGGTCTAGGAGTATATCATTGCTCTCCAGACTTTCAAAATGAATGTGGAAGGCAGAAATAAAAGAGTACTTAGCGTCTTTTAGACATTGGCAGGCATTTAGTCATTTAGCATCACTACACCTGTTGAGTTTGGTTTAGAGTCAATAGAAAAAGAAATTAAGCATCAAAGACGTCGGGAAAAGGTGGTTTACATAATAACTCAAGAGGCATTGGTTATTTTTATTTTGTTTGAGAGGAGATTAGACGATGACTATGAGATATGTTGTTTTTGACAAAGTTAATGATATTTAAAAGGAACAGAGATCTTGTCAACTACAGTCAAACACATGCTGAGTTGGGTACACATGCACATGAAGAGATAAAAAATGTGTAGTTTTATTAATGATTAATCAAGTTTGAATAATGTCAGATATAAAGACGATAGAACTTGAATTAGTTGTACATAAAAGGTTGTCGGATCTGAAGATGAAGTTGATAAGAAAGTTGTTTCAGGGTACATCACTTAGTAGGGTTAACATATACAAGAACATAGGAGAATTGTTAAATTAGAGTGCCAAGTTATAAATTTTTTTTTTTTATTTTATAAATAAAATAATTTTTAAAATACTAAATACATAAAAAAGTATAATTAAAAATGATATAGATTTGTTTTACACATAGAAAATATACTCCCTGCCGTACAGATCAATGATAACAAAGACGTTAAAGACTAAAATAAGAATGTCAAAAACCAAGGATATTAAAAACGTCTAAGAACAAAAATAAGAGGTTAAAAAAAAAGAAAAGATAATTGTTGAATAGAGAGGTCAACAATTCTTCCTTTGTAAATATTTTCGTGTTTTGAACACATCTTCAGACTGATCTGAAATATATAGAGGATACAATTATCTAGTTATATGACTACAATAAGAGAAAAACAAGATATCAATTAATAATCAAGAATGTTCAGTGGCACAACTACACACCAACTACATCTTCATTGTCACCGTTTTGCTCCGGTTCTCATCCTCGGTGTTTATCTCTCGTTTCAGATCTTTAATTCAGAGTGCTTCCAGCGTGAGAAAATGTGGTTTACCTCTAGATGTCGATTTTAGGATTTCTTTTTTAGAATTATTTCAAAAATGTCAAAGTTTCAGAGTGCATTTCATGCACTTTCATAGACATTATTGAACACTTGAGTCGTTTACTTAGAACAATCGATGATACAACATGGATGCCATCTAAATGATACTCTAACATTCTGGTTCACTTTGATGCTCACTTTCAACATTACCATGTTGGGTTAATAGACTAATCAAGTCGGTAATGATAATGGTTAAGCAAATAAAATTTGTTTAATTTCATCTGATTACATTTTTGCATGTGCAATACAGCATTCCAATCTATTTTGAATTTCAATCGGAGTTTATTGTTCTGAAATAGCGATCAGTTGTCATACTAAATAAACAGTGCGTAAAATTAAAATGCGTAGTATGTGATTTTATAGACCTATTCTCACAACATCAAATATCTCTATTCAAGAAATGCCACTCCCTCAAGCTAAAAGATAATAAAAACGTACTTCGAGTAACTGTTTTAGGAGCTCTATGACTATTCGATTCTCTAAAAGGAAAGATTTATCATGATAATGGAAGTCTACTTGATGAGACTACCTTTTCTTGTATTTTTGATTTGATGTGCGCTTCAATTTTAAGCAAATCCACATTTCTCAACAATAATAGATGCGTTTAAATATCTTGCAATTTTAGAACCAAAAATTGCAAGACGCTCTGACGAAAGTGTCAGAGCGTTGACACCTTTTTGTCTGTAGTATTCGAGACCACTGATTTATCATGATAATAGAAGTTTACTGATTATTTTGATACTTTATTAAAACTTTTTTATGATCTTGTTTATACCTTTGCCTCAATTCTGTACTGATCTTAGAGGAGAGATCCTTATAAAAACACTTTACATTTTTGACCATTGTTTATTTCACGAATATTTTTCCAAAATAGCCCTCACCATTAGACCATACATTCATATTTTTTATAATGAGGAGACAAATGTTTACTGCACTGCAAACTGAATTTATACTCTTTCATTCAACAAATCGTAAGTTAACAAATAGAAATCGTAAGAGTTATTTTACAGCTACTGAGAGCTTTGTATTTAAACGATTGAATTAATAATAACCAAAACTAAGTGTTAGTTTCCGAATACACTAGAATTAGTGCAAAACATATTTTGAAAGATACAATTCATTTTCTTAATTAAATAATCATAAAGATTCATTTACACCCATCCTGAAACGAATAATCAAAATACGGACTTGCCAGTGGGGAACCATACTGGCATTGGAATCGAAAACTTAAAATAGCAGCTGCCAGTGTCCCCTTCCCAAAACCTTCACTTTTTAGGAGTTTTTTTCTTTAAAAACGGTGTTTGTTTATGAGTTATGTTATTTTTTAAACATAACAAACCAAATCAATTTTTTCTCGTGTACAGGATTTACATTTGAGATAACAATGATTATCCTTGTAAAGTAATTCAAAAAAATCATTAGAATGATACTCAAACAACACAACTTCAACATAAGGTAACACTTAAAACAATATATAATAGTTCGTGAGAATGGAATGTCAATCTTTTGAGATAAAAATATCAACTTTGCCGATACCCTTTGTTGGTTTAATTCTTTATGTTGGTTAACCATCAGTACTGAAGATAACTAGCTAACGGTTTCGTTAATGTATGTCTTGTGTCACTGCATCTCTATCTAGGCAAAGCTGAAAGGGACAGTTTCTCTTGTTGCAGACCGAAACATGATAGTGTCTCGGCTCTTACAAAACCTGATATTATTGATTGTAATAGACGCGCACAAATCCAAGCGTATAAACTGAAGATTAAGACTTTGATACATCATACATTTCATTCATGCTCGGAAAACCAAGTATAGCTCTGTGCTTCCGTTAAAATAACTATACAAGATTTAAGATGTAAAATGTAATAGATAAAACAACAGCACTTCTATGATTAATGACCTTAGCACACCTTTTTTCCTTTTGTAACAATAATTGATGGCTTACATTCAACTACGTTACAATTTGACAATACTATCTAAATCATTTTGTGGATACCACAGAAACAAGCACTCTTTGATTTTGGAAACAATATCTCCTTGTCTAGAGTTGCTCAACTTGCTTTTCAATTAAGTTGATTGAAGATGAGAAGGTGGTCCATCTGAACCTAACTGGAAGCAGTGTAAAGATTTTAATTTCTTTGTTTTTAAGATTTAAATCCCATGCAAATCTTTTTAGCTTTATTCAAAGGATGACTTCAGTCAAGCCTTCTAGAGTTTATTTAAACATGACAAATCAGCAGTGCCTCTGAATAACCTCGTTTTTCTTGCATGAATACGAGATAATTCTCACTTCATTGAAATGCAGTAGCTTAGCCCTAACACTTAATAAGCGGAAAAGTTTCCTGAACCTTTCTAATAATATTGTTTCTCTGTAGGCATGAAAAAGCACATTTTGGCCTCTCAGTATGGTGGTCACCCCTGGCTTTGTAATAACTGGCTTTTCAAATGTCATTCATTAACAGTAGCGGAATGTTTGAAACTAATATAGTTGTGTCGACGTGACATGTAGACAGAATGAAACAGATAGTCAAATTTTCAGTTTACAAGGAATCCTTATCCAGAACATACCTCAGTTTATTAGTGTGGTCAGACTTTGTACACTTTTAATGTTGTAAACAGGCTGCTCAGAATTTGAATAATGATAGCGTACAAATCTACGATAAGGTTGAATATTACCGATCCAATTAGATTCCAGTTCTCTAAATAGAGAGATATTCATGTAGACCTCTCTAAAATAGTGTGAGATGTTTATTATTGAATAGTAAAAAACGTTTCTTTGCTAAAGCTTTAAAGTATTTTTTTGAGATTATTTTGCTAATAACACTTCTTTAGTGCTGTTGTCAGTAATAGTATTCATCATATACAGTCTGCAAATAATTGTTCTATTTTATCTATTGCTTTTTCACTTCATCCCACGTAGGATATAAGGCAAACAAAGAGAAGCCCTAAATTGAGTATTTATGCTGCTGAATCAAAAAGGGGAGAGGGCATGTTGAAATTTAGAAAGAATGAATTAGTTCCTGTTCTTAACGCTCTAGTCATAACATTATCATATAGAGACCTCCATAAATCTTCATTTCAATAGGGTTAAGCAAAATTCAATTAATTACAATACATTATATCAACTAAATAGCTTTGAAAAAAGCAGATTAACAATTGGATGTATCGTTACGTACCTAAAATTCAAAGAAGGGAAGATAGAAAATAGTTTTTTTGTGATAGTATATGTTTATCTTTGTATATTATTTGTGCATGTATTTATAGAATTCCAAAAGAGGCATTTAAATTCATCTAAATACTACTGCTCACGTAATCAAAAAACAAGGTCAATGTCCTTCCAATTCAAACAGTAGTATTTCAAACTCCTAAACAAAGCACCTTTTGTTGTCACTGTTGTTAGAATGGGTGGCTAAATGAGCCCGCGTCAAGATCCGAAGTGAATCTTGCAAACGCGACCACATTCTGAGGGCTAGAAGCCAGCCAGCTCATCTTCCCAGAATGACACCTGAAGATTTTTATACGGTACTCATCCCTGGCGTGGCATCTAACCAGCCAGTGTTCAATGTCTTCTTGCTCTTCTCCGCATTTTGGGCAAGCTGGGTTGGTCGTGTTCGGGGACAAACGGTGTGGATGGCACGATCACTCAATGACGGGAGCTAGAACTGATCCTTACTGCAGACCTTGTTGTAGTCAGACTGAATTACTATTGGCTCTGTGAAGACGAACCCGGACTCAACGATCTTTTACAAAGGTTGATTCCAGAAGATTGAGGAAAATTCTCTGCTTTCATACGGTATCATAGGCTTTGCTGAAGTCAAACAAGGCCAATACTGACCGGCGCAGTGGCTTGGACTTGAAACCATCCTCAATGCTCTGAACAATGTGCAAGATGTGATCTTCACAGCTACGGCCTTAACAAAAACCCGTCTGAATCAAGCTAAGCCACCTGTTCGTTTCAGCCAAGAGGTACAACCTGTCTGCAATGATAGGTTCTCGACGTTTAAACACACATGACGTATGGCTCAATGGTCGGTACGATCCTACATCACTGGCAGGTTTCCCAGCTTTTGAAAAACCTGCCAGTCACTTGTCAGATTCTGGGAACGTCAGCATCCTTGAAAGAACAGTTAAACATGAAGAGAAGTTCCGATAACGTCTGTGGTCCCAGGGCCTTTAGGAACGTCGGCGGGATGTTGTCTGGACCCCCTGTTCCCTTCGATTTTTGTCGGGAACTTTTGTCGGGACTTCAGTTCATCCATCGTAACAGAAGTACAACTGCTAGGACGGACATCTGGTGCTTTCAAGGTCTTTCTCAACTATCCAGGGACTTCCCACTTTTCTGGCGTTAGATGAGGCTGACGACTGACAGTAGCATAGTGCTTTGCAAACACGTCTACCTTGGTTTCGGGTCTGTGATGTAACGGTTCCGGTGAAGCATTGCTTCATTTAGCGAGTTTGCATCAGGTGTTCTATTCAGTTAAGTGGACGATTTTCCAGATACGGGACGCGTCAGACGAATATATTGCTTCTTTAATGAAAGTACGCCTTTCCACTTTTGCCTCCTTGATCATCACATTTGGTTCCGAATTCGGTTTCGTTTCCTGATCACTGCCCTAACCTGAGGTATCATTCAAGATTTGATCTTGCATTCGGGATTAGTCTTTCCAACATTGGCTGTTGCGGCTTCGTGTAAGATCGAGATGAAGTTTGATCCTTGGTCTTAAAGCATGTCGGCTGGTAGAGATGTCACCAGACCTTCCTCTACTGCCTCACTAAAAGCTTCCCAGTCCACTCCGTTTCTTTTCCATCTTACTATTGTTCAGGCGCATGGCTGCAGACGGGTTGTCGCTGCCACAGAGATCAGGATCGGAAGATGGTCGGAATATCCAATTGGGTCCAGTAGGCGCCAGGAACTTTTTGGTGACCAGTGAAAGCCCACCAATGAAAGATAAGGTGAGCTGCCATTGCCAGTAATGCGCTTGTGTCAAGTTGGTGAGCCATCACTTAGGATAGAAAGATCGATATCAATGATCCAGTTCACAAGACCTGACCCTCTCGCATCGGCTGGTTGGCAGGTATTCCATAGTCGTGTGTCCATCCAAATCGGGTGCAAACAGGAATTGCATTTTAATAAAACTCTGCCTGTTGCATCTCGGTGTTTGGGAGGTAGACATTTGACAGGTCGATCCAAACTTTCTTCCCAAGTCTTATCCAAACAGACTACACTTCGAGGCCTTTCCGAAATACAGACGATTTCTTCTCGAAGACGACTTCATTCTTGATAAATAGGAGCAGACCACTACCTCCTCTAATTGGACAGTCGAACTGGATGGTCGCATAGCCCTCAAGTCGCGGATCTTGATTGGTCGGTCTCATTTTTGATTCTTGTATTCCAATGACGTCGATGCGGTTCTCGAGCAGAAACTCGCGTAACTTGAACATCTTGGGACGGGTATCATCAGCATTCCATTGCATTATTGACAAACTCCCTTTCTTCGATGGTGGTAAGGGTTGCGAGATAGTGGATGGTTCATCACGATTGAGCACTGGTAGCTGGTCACTCATGTGTTGGATCGATCATTCTATGCATGAGAGACATTTCCAGGAACTAGGCTTTGCAGTACTGCACTTCTTGTGGAATGGCGTTTGACACCACTGACATCTCACAGGGCCAAAATTTGATTAGAGGTGGCGCTTGCATTTGGTACATGCAGTATTGCCGACCAACCTGTTGATCACTTGTGGTGACATGATCGTAGTATTTTCCCGAACAACTGAATGATCTGTTAATCCCTCATCGGGGTGGTGGGAGCATCACCAACGTTGCCTCGATCAAGGTGATGCTAACTTGGTAACTAGCACGCCACTGCACGACACAATTCAATAGCAGACGACCAAGCATCCATCGTCTTCGCAGATGAATGCAGCTGTTTCTCCTCCGGTCTTTATTCCTTTCCCACACGAGTGACATAGAGTTCCAATAGCAAACGTGCGGTCAACATGCTCCTCTTGCGGAATGCCGGTTGCGTGTTGTCTACCCATGCAATAGTCATCTCCTGCTCGGCACAATGCCACTTGATAATGCCCCTTTTTCTCATCTGCCAGATCTGTCCTTTGGTGAAACCAGCGCACTTGAAGTGGCGTCTGATCGTACAGCCACTTGCTATACATTCGAAGGAAAGCTTGTAGGTTAGGACCTTTATTAATCGTTTTCTTGCGGATCGCATACTTCACTGTCATTGGGTCGGGAATCCAAACTTGAACGCCATTGACGACTTTACGCCTGGTCTTCCTTTCATCCCTTCGGTCTGGGTAGGAAGGAGGTGATGTGTCATGGTCCGTCGTAGGTCCAGAATGTCTTTCTGCATCACCAGATTGCAAAAGCAGAAAAATTTTGAAATACGTTGTACCGTATGCTGGAGATGCCCAGGAATATATTTCCATTAGAAAATACTCGGGTGCCACACTAGGAGTCAAAGACTTAAATCGACTGCGGTGCCCATGTTTACGAAGACATTCGTCCGAACTGTATTTGTCCGGTTCACCCTTCTCCAACGTGAAGGCTGTCTTCTTTAAGGGGCAATTACTGTTGTACTAGACAATGCTACGAGAATCATTATAAAGTATTATTAAATAACAAAGCATCATCACATTTGGCCATATCAAAGTAACTGCACTGATGGTTTACTTATTTTTCTTTTATTTGTAAATAAATCGGAAATAAGTCTGTATCATCTGCATACCATAACCTACTGATATACCACTATCCATCAATTTTTAGTTTCTCAGGCCTTTTTTCCTCTTCAGGTCCCTTAGAAACAAAGCACAGAAAAAATTGAAAATATGACGAACATCACATATCCCTGCCTTGTACCCCTCTCTATTTTTGTGTACTCGTCAAACTCATTATCTTTATTTTACAAATTTAGTTTTTTAAGAATAAAGCCTTACTAGTAAACGATCTCTTTACTATGTAGGTCAAGAAAAAGCCAAAGAAAGTGAAAAGAAGAGATTATCAATTTATTGCAAGAAAACATAATGCATGATTATCTCAAAAGAGAAAAGTCGTATTGGTCGAAAGGTCGAAATGCCATTTAAAAGTAAAGAACTAATCTAACAAGTTACCTCATTTAGGGATTTAGGAATTATCATCATAGAGAATCCAAGATGTACAACCAAGATGAAAATAAGGATTGAAATTGCTTAAACAAGGTTTTCAAAACTATAACATTCTGGGAAGAATATTTCCAAATATACAGACGAGGTGGCGGGTATTGAACTGCCCTGTTTATTTCATGCTGCTGCATGGTAGTGAAGCTTAGCCAATAACATTGGATATAAAAAAGCCTTTCGAGGGTTGTGAAATGTCCTTCTTCAAGCAAATGATAAAGATTTTTTGGATAGGCAGGTTGACCAATGAAGACCTGTTGAAAAAAGGCTGTAATAGGTAGAAAATTCTCTTGGAGATACGAAAAAGGTACACGAAATTTGTAGCATTCACCTTAAGAAAGAACAGCCTTAGAGCTTAGGACTGACTGGAAAAATTAAAGAAAAGAGGAGGGGAGGAAAAAGATGAATAATCTCGATGTCCAGTTTGAACAAATAAATAAAAGATAGAGATACCAATTTGGAAGAAATGACACTTTTTGATATCTCTTAAGACAGCGTATAGTAACACACTATGATCGTCTAGGTCGTTGGACATGTAGCCTAAAAAAATAGAAGAACTATATAGTAATTTAATTAATTAATCCTTTTGGGGAATTCATAAATCAACGGTAGGCAGTGATATAATGAAAACTAACATAATCCTTCTTAGTTAATAAGCAAATGAAATCTCGTCGGCATTACGAATGAAAAGAGCTTGTGAAAATAAGAAATTTCTTCTATTTTGTATCTTGGTAAATGATAACATGCTTTATACAAATAATGTATGCAAATCAACATTATCTAAGAAAATACCCATAGCCGTATTTCCGTGGTACAGTTGAGAGTATTTACCAAAAGAGTTGTGGAATCAAGAAGTAATTGATTGAACCTATACTCTTTTTCCTTCTCCTTTCCTCTTCTTTTCCTCTTCTTTTGAATAAAAGCCAACACAATACCACTGGTGAATTAACGAGGAACTACCCAGAATTCATTCTATTTCCGATTCTCTTTTTCTTTCTGCTTTCCTCTTCTTTTTAATTAAGGCCAATACAAGACCATTGGTGAATTAACAATAAACTATCTGGAATTCATTCATTTCCTATTCTCTTTTTCTTTCTGCTTTCCTCTTCTTTCCTCTTCTTTTGAATTAAGGCCAATACAAGACCATTGGTGAATTAACAATAAACTACCCAGAATTCATTCTATTTCCGATTCTCTTTTTCTTTCTGCTTTCCTCTTCTTTCCTCTTCTTTTGAATTAAGGCCAATACAAGACCATTGGTGAATTAACAATAAACTATCTGGAATTCATTCATTTCCTATTCTCTCTTCTTTCTGCTTTCCTCTTCTTTTCCTCTTCTTTTGAATTAAGGCCAATACAAGACCATTGGTGAATTAACAATAAACTATCTGGAATTCATTCATTTCCTATTCTCTCTTCTTTCTGCTTTCCTCTTCTTTTCCTCTTCTTTTGAATTAAGGCCAATACAAGACCATTGGTGAATTAACAATAAACTACCCAGAATTCATTCTATTTCCGATTCTCTTTTTCTTTCTGCTTTCCTCTTCTTTTCCTCTTCTTTTGAATTAAGGCCAATACAAGACCATTGGTGAATTAACAATAAACTATCTGGAATTCATTCATTTCCTATTCTCTTTTTCTTTCTCGTTTCTCTTATTTTCGTCTCCTTTTTCTCCTTAACTTACTTTAACGTCATATTTGGATAAACATGCCTTAGTTTTGAGAAGTAGGTGCAATCATGTTTGTCTTTGGTAGCATAAGGTAGTTGCTAAGTAAAAGTTTTTGTGTATCAGAAATGGCTTCAATGCAAAATTACACTTCTTATTGATTTATCTTTTTCAAGAGGTAAAAACTGTCACATAGTCACAGTTACCTGACTCTTCTGAGCCTAAGGGTGTCAATCGATGTGTCTATCGTATCAAAAGTTAAGTATTCCGCAGAACAAAGTCAGTTGTTATTTGACACTCTGGTGTGTGCTAGCTGCTTTCTTCTTTAAAAATATATTTATGGCAGTGACAATGAATTCAATTGACTCGAGACTTCCAATGTGGGTGGTTTATTCAGTTTTAATTGTCCCTAAAGCTACACTGCCTCAGGGTTTGCTAAACTATGATGTCTATTCACCCTTTCTTTCTTCTGAAACAAAATATGTATTGATAATATTCTGATATTTTCGTAGAGGAGAGGCGAAAAAGGAAATAGATGTAATATTTTACTGTTTAGAATTTGTATGTTGAGTAGGAAGTATCTGTTGAAGCGGGCCTCTTTCAAAAAGCATTATTTTAAACAAACTTGGTACTGTTGATGAATTCATGGGAATAACACAAGGAGAATTAAAGGAATTTTAAGTAAATGTAACAATGAGAAATATTTTAGAAATTTAAGAAAACATAGAAAAATGAATTTTAGACAATGATGAGGACAAGAAACAGGGAGCTTTGTTTTGACATTAAGTATAAAATCAAATGACTGTGGTAAAGTGAGTCGGAAGGTTTATTTCCAAAGTGCCTTTCTGCTGCTTGCACTTCTGTTGTCAGAGGCAAAAAAGATGTGCAGATTAGACTGTGGGTCGTCAAATTCTAATACCCGGATTTTCCCTTACTTCTATCCAGTGTTTAGCTGGCAATTCGATCTCAGAAAATTGTCAAAATTACAAAACAAATAAATATTTACATGTGATGAAATGTACTTTTTAGTATTCATCTTTATTCTGTCAGTATTGTCTCTATGGTCGGAGCTGCAGTAAAGTAATACGTTTCGACTGAATTTCATTTGCCTTTGATATGTAGAATGTAGCATTTATTAAAATACTCCAACGTTATGAGCCCCCCAAATTTGTTCTACCCCATTTTATAATACCTGCTCTCACACGTAATAAACTTTGCCCCATTTTTTCTACCCCCCATTTTTTCTACCTGTCTTTTATTGGTAAGAACATATTTCGCTAATTTTTAATAAAATGGGTGTTTCAATTAACCGTACAAGTTGTCGGTAGTAACACAACTGCTTCTTTGGCAAAACGAACTTTAAAAAAGTGTAAGGTCTACCTTAAATCAAATAAATATGCATAATCAGAATAATTGGAAATGAACACTGAAGAGCTTGATCTTAATATGAATGGCGGAGATTGTTGAAGGTCAAGCTTGGCCCTGGTTTTATCTATGTTTCATGGTAAGCAAGAAAAAACTGACACAACAGAACAAATGTAGGGTTGTTAATATTTATAACAAGTGGGTTTTTTTGTTGGGGAATCTTGGAGTCTCAATCTTTCACAAATTTTATGACCCTGAAAACAAGGTCTAAGCATCTCTTTTCTAACGCTGGTGCTACCATTTTGAAAGTAGCAGTCAACTTGATTTTCTGTTATGGTGGTAACGTAGGCTCTCGAAAAAGAAATTGAGGGAAAAGCTCAATGAAAACCTTACAAAGATTGTAAAGGATGGCACATGAAATTTCATAACGTGAATAAATTAACAACACAGTACAGTACGCTATTGCAGAGGCAAAATCAATCTTCAACAACCGAAACATATAGAATTTAGGCATATTACAGGTGTAAAAGTAAAGAAATATCCCATTATTATTATTATTATTATTATTATTATGAATATGATTACTATTATAGTTAGGATTAATATGATTACTATAAATATAAAATAAGCAGGAAAAGCAATCATTTGAGACATTTTATTATTTTTCTAAAATCTCCAAATTTTAATGCGTTTAGAAAGTAAACCTTTGTAACAATTTTGTTGTATTTATCAAAATATTTTCACATGTCAACATTTGGAAAGAAGCATCATTGTGTATCTCATAAATAAACATTTTCGTACAGGATATACTAGAAAGAATTAGCAGTTACAGTACACTAACCGTGGTCTTAAGGAAAAATATTTAAACAAAAAACGAAAAGTAAAGATTTTTTTATATCTGGTTGATGAAAGCAAAAGTTGAAATAAGAAGTGTTCGAATCGTAAGAAAACGGGTGGCTTTAGAAAATCTAATATGAATCGCACCGACAGACTGGAAAAATATCAGAAAAACTAGATGTAGCTTCAGCCAAGCTTTTGAAGCAATTTAGCTTGCGCATCTTATCCAATGCCTCAGAAATTTCTAGAGTTATTGCACGTCCTTCGTCACACTTACGCCTCTATCAAAGATGCATTCTCTCCTTACAGTCAAAAGGTCATCAATGGAGTGAAGGCTCCTAAATCCATACTGAACATCCATAAAAAGCCAAAAAATTCTACTAGTGCATTGTAAATAGGTCCTTCAAAGTTCTCACTAATGACAGAAAGACTTGGAGGTCAATATTTGCAGACGGGTCACCAACATTCTTGATAGGAACAACATTAGAAACTTTCCAGGAAGAATGTAAACAAATCTTATGTAAGCAGTGATGAAATAGTTTGGACAACAAGGAAGAGAGCTCAAAAACACCCTTTTTTCCCAACAGAGGTACTGGAATCGAATCAAGACAAGAGGCGTTAGTAACCTTGGCAATCGATCTTGGATTTATGATAAAAGAATCTGAAATAGAATCAGTTTGAAATCTGGTAGAGAAACAGTAAAGAGTTCAGCATTGAACCAAGAGCACATTGAAAACCATCATTCATGTCTCCTTTGAAACATTAGTAATACATTAAATTTATGATTTCTGGAATATATAAAAGCATATTTGGGATGTACTTTCTATCAATATCTTCTTTATTGAATAAGATATAGTTTCACCATTTTAATGCTCATTGGAGATAAAACTTTTTCAAATGAAAAAAGAAGGAATAATAGATACAGCCACTTTGTAATTATTTTTACTTCTCCAAGTAATTTCTGTATGGTGGTTTTTGTTGTTCCTTTCTTTCGTGGAATTAAAAACAAAGTAAATGTTAAGTTTATTTTTGTCCTTCTTGACTTATATTCTGTTTGTAAATAATTTTATTAAGCACCAAGATAGTATAATAAATCTCTTTGGAACACTTTTTGGTGTATTAATTACAGTCACAAAAAATGGTAGAGTTTTTGCAGATTCAGGAAGAATAATGTAAGAGAGTAAATTCTGTAGTAAAACCAGTTTGAAGTAAACTTGAGGATGATAAGAAAGTGACGTGATTTTGTAGGATTTTCATTTCAAGAATATTTCTTATAACAAGAAGACCTTGACAAAGATTTGTATTTTATACAGAAACTATGTTGTTTTTTATCACCATTGTATAATGGTAAGAGGTTCAAAAGAGTAGCTCGATTTAAATATCAGAACAATTGAAAGAGATGCTCAAGTACAAACATTTAAATTTGATCTAAATATCAAATTCTATCAAGTATCAAGGCATGGTAATAGTTTATCAAAGTTTCTACAATGTTTCAATAGGACTGAAACTACTAATTATCAGTGTTCAATCAATGTAATATAAGAAAAAATGATGTAAACGACACATATAGATGCGACTTCAATGATTCACCATCATCACCATTGTCATCATTATCTACATAATCATTATTATCAAGGTTTTCAGCTTTAATCAATTCCATGCTGCTGTTTGCCACCCGATTTTTATCTCGTCATAAAATTCTCTTTAAGGTGGGGTTTTCTTGTTCTTTTATTTTCATGTCCCTTTCAATTACAGTATGTCACTTCCTTTCGATCATCGCCTTTCTCTCCTTTATCTTCTTTTAAAAGTTCATTTCTTGTTTTATTCAAGTTTTCTTTTTGCTTCTCATCACAATTTTTTACCACTTCTGTCTTGATTGTTTTATGTTTTCCAAAATTCTGAAACTTTGACAGACCAGTGACTATAAGCAGACATGCTTATGAGAGAGAGACTGCCATTCCCTCATAGCTATCCAAGCCACAATAAACAAAGTTTCTTGACAACAAGAATACTATCGTATACTAAACTCTGGTCCGATGTAGGTCTAATATAATGATGATTCCAATGATTGTCAATTATTGAAAATTTAGCTAAGACCATTCTACATTTAAGTCATAAAAGGCATTTTTTTAATTCGTACGTGATGTTGTCGACAAAATACGCAGAGTGTCTTGTGGAAAAGGTTTTTTAGTAATATTTTAGTAAAATTTGTTGTGAGAATATTCGTGATTACTCATGTAACTAATGCAATCAGCAAACTGACGAGCAATAATTTTTAAAAACCTTAAAGCCTGACTGTGAGCAAATATAATTCAAGCAAAATATAATCACTTAATAGTCCATTCAAATGAAAACCAAGTGTTTGTTGAGCATAACACAGTTGAAATAAAATTTGCTTTTAAGGAATTCAGTTGTGAAAACTGTCTCCAAATTTTGCCAATCCGTACATTCACGTAAGAATAGTGAATATGATAAAAGATAGATTTACTTTAAAGTAAGATTTCGTCTGAAAAATGACAGTTATTGGCATACTTTATCACATAATATCTACAAAAAATTGTTTATTGATCTTACATCTGGTGTAATAAATACATTGTAAAAACCGTAGTTTAACCTGATTCCTGGAATAATAACATACTACTTTTGTCAGTACTTTTCGATGCATCACTACAACTTGAAAATACGCGGACATTTCAATCACTTTATAATTGCATTGCATTTAATTGTACATTAAAACGTATTTGCAATGAAAGTTGTTCTGACAAATTAGTATTAATGTTAAAAACTCTAATACACTATTCCATTAATGATTGGGGTAATTATTTTACCTAATTTACGTCATGGTGTTGCCTTCATTTTCTATTTCTTAACTCAGGTTTTTATGATTTATTGTTGAACCTTTAAGAACCACAAAATGTAAGATAAGTAAAAAAATCCGACTTTGCAAACCAAAAATGTTTTCACCTATTTTGCAAAGCCAGGAGAATGTTAAGCCAACCTCAGATACTAGGAGATAAGTGACGGTTATTGTCCTCTTCTCAGATACTCAAAATATGATTAAAAATGTGAAGGCATGAGTTTCAATGTCACAATTCACTTTTTATATCATATAAATAAAGTATTTTGTCTCTCTTCTTGATAGCAGTACACTAATTGGAATGTGTCATCAGATTTTAGGTGTTTCATCATGGAGCATTCAACACATTATAGCAGAGCAACTTTCGTGTTCCAAAAAGAGTGTGGATGGAATTGTTGCCAGAAACGGTAGACGTTATTCAGGTTTCAAGTTATATCACATGTAGACGCCTTACAATACACCATGAAAATTCTTGCTTAAATTTGTTGAAATAACCACAAAGGCTATGACCATTTAATTTGGGTTAACTTTTGCTGTACTTGCTAGTGCAGCCATTTGTTTGCTATTGTTTTATTCAAGCATTGATAGGTGACTTCCAGACTATGATTATAAGGTGTTAAACGAAGTCATTTGAGTAGCTCATTGTCTTTGCTGAAAGAATTCTCTTTGGTTTTTAACAAATGTTTATCAGAAAATAGTTTGTACTTTCAAATAGTTTGAGAATGCATTATATCATCTGGCTGTTTTTTTACTGTATAGCTTTCACTCACAGAGGATAGTTCTTTGTTGCAGACGACTGCCATAAGTAAAATTTATTGTACCAGCTAAACATGCTAGGCTATATTTCGATTTTCCTTACTGTACTAAACTATATTATAATGTATTATACTACACTTTATAGAAAAACAAAATTAAATGATCGTAATTTAAGAAAAAGACACAAATATAATTGTAATTGTTAGGAAGTATCTAGCTCCATAGCTAATCATACGTCCAAGTAAGCTTTCGAAACGTCCTTGTCATCATTATTATCATCATCATCATCATCATCACCATCATCATCATCATCATCACCATCATCATCACCATTATCGTCATTATCATTATCATTTTCATCATCATCATTACCATCATCATAATCATAATCATAATCATAATCATCATCATCATCATTACCATTATCGTCATTATCATTATCATTTTCATCATCATCATTATTACCATCATCATAATGATAATCATAATCATCATCGTCATCATCAACATCATCATCATCATCACCATTATCGTCATTATCGGTTTACATGTTTACAAGCACTTTTGCTGGTCTGCTTTATCTTTCAATTAGTTCTTGTTTTGCTATTTATTTCTTCTTTTTTCTAAATACAAAATGTCCAAGAAAAAGAAAGTTACAAGCTACACAATATCTGATACATCAGCCAGCCCAAAGCCTAACCTTAGTAAAAGGCCCCTTTGCATGATTTAATATGAAATAAATAAATAAATAAATAAATAAATAAATACATTGTAGTTGAATAATAGCAAATCCTCAATGGGTACCTTGCTTCTACATCATTTATTTTTCTATCATATTATGAACTAATCAAGACTGAGAAAACCAAAGATTAAGTGCCGATTTCAGGCAACCAAGTTTAGCAGATATCTTTTAAGAATAATTGTCAATTTCTTTATGAAAGTGCAATATCAAACGTCTCTCATTAAGCCTCGATATTACTTCACATCTTGTTTGTTTAGATATTTGGGACATTTCTCTACGAGATAATTTGTTTCTCAAATGATTTTAAGTACATAACCAGAACTTTCAAGAGATATCGCATTAATCACACATAATAATGCAGGTAACCAGCGTGTCGCTCTGTGAGCAGAACATCTCACCCAAGACTCCCCCCTCCCTTCCCCCACAGTGTCTTCTATCAGGCCACGCAAATCTCTTCCATCAGGCGCAAGTGAAACATGGCCACTCTGGTCTTGCCGTAATCGCCTAAGAACTGCAGCCAGCCGGTGCAAAACAAACCTGACAAAGTGGGAGTTTAATGAGAATGGCAACATCTCTTGCCAGTATGGATAGGTACAAACCATGCAATATCTCCTTGACTGACCACTCCTCCCCACATCCTACATCCAAGAAAACAAAGCTGATCTGACTCCAAGTGCCAGACAATGCATCCAACACTGGACTGGAATCATCTGATGATACGTAGTGACTCGAGAAGAAGGAGATAATGCAGACACCAAATCAAAATGTTGAAATGTTTACATTTCTTGTCAGGAAGCCAAAGTAAAAGTATCTGGCACTGCAGGAACCAATAAGTGGAAAAACAGAATCAAATGGTACAATTTTTTATCTAAAACATGTCATTGCTCATTCTATTGCTCAAAAGATAAACGCAATTTTTAGCCTCTTGGCATTTTTTACTGAGGAATTTAACGTATCTCTTGAGAATGTATCCATCATTTTCTCTCCTGCTCTTTAGAAACCAAATGCAAATTTCAGCATGTTTGCATTTTTACTGACTTGTATTACATACCCCTTGTTTTGTATGTATGTTGAAGCTGGCTATTCTTTTGCTTGGAGGAAAGTCTTGAACTTCACTTTCTTGTCATTTTACACTAAAGAAATTGACATAAATCTCTTTTTACATGTAGATTGATCTTATTTTCTCCCTCAATAACAATACTCCATGCAAACCCTGGCCTTTGTCTTTTAGTGTGTCATCACGTCAAACCTGATAATAAAAGTAATTGTATTACGCTACAGTTGCAGCACAAGAAAATATTTTAACGCTAAAACATCTTCAAAACCCTCAGTAGAAATCGTTTTTCATCACGTGATGTAAAAACATCAGACGTAGGAGGAAGCAAGAGAAGAGGAGAAAATATTGCTATTTAATGAAGCAACGATTGAGAGGATCATTGTATGAATTTCTGATATAAGATTAGATATGAGATGCAATTCATAATGGTTGTACATCAATTCCCAGGCAAAAGAAAACGGGGAAGACCACACAAGAAATGGTCAGACCAAATTCGATGTGATCTTGGCATCCCTCTACTGACAATTGAACGTAAAGCCAAACACCGAGAAAGAAGGGGTGAAGTTGTATCAAGGAAATGTGCGAGGACCCAATAACTAGGGTTATGCAACTAAGTCAAGTCAAGTCAAGTACATTAATGTCTGAAAAATTCTCTAACCTGGAAACCAAGAACTGATCATTGTTCTAACTTGATGTATTCCAACGTTTTAGACATGTCNGTATGAATTTCTGATATAAGATTAGATATGAGATGCAATTCATAATGGTTGTACATCAATTCCCAGGCAAAAGAAAACGGGGAAGACCACACAAGAAATGGTCAGACCAAATTCGATGTGATCTTGGCATCCCTCTACTGACAATTGAACGTAAAGCCAAAGACCGAGAAAGAAGGGGTGAAGTTGTATCAAGGAAATGTGCGAGGACCCGATAACTAGGGTTATGCAACTAAGTCAAGTCAAGTCAAGTACATTAATGTCTGAAAAATTCTCTAACCTGGAAACCAAGAACTGATCATTGTTCTAACTTGATGTATTCCAACGTTTTAGACATGTCCAACTGAGACGGCGTTATTTTTCAAGTCTTAAACTGAGTTCACTAAGCCTACAATTGAAGCATACATTGTTTTAAAAACCTCAGGCAAAAAATTGTTTTTATTTGTTTTCAAATTGTAACTTAAGAAACAAAGTTTGTTATAATAAAGGTTCCTTTAAGAGACAACAGTTTCAACAAGAAATGACAAGGAAAAATGATCAATATTCTGATCAAAGATCTCCAAATAGATACCTGTCTTAAAATGCACATTAAAGATGCTACAATTCGCATAAGTAGGAAGTATTTTCATCTAAGCCAATAAAACTATTGCTACTTCTTTATTGTCTACTTATTAATTTTGCTTTGAAATAACTTCTGAAAATTTTAGTTAGTCAATATTCATCTATTTTTGCTCAATATCTGGATAATAGGCACAAAAAAGAATAAAGTATAAACAAATTTCTAAACAAATTTCTAAACAAATTTGTCAACAAATCATACTTCTTTAAAGATGACAATGTTTAAAATATCATCACAAAAGATACAACAGATATCACTTAAATAAAAAATGATCAAATCAAAACATTTGTTGATCCTGAGATTATATATAACCAAAATGTACATAAGCCTAGTAAATAAAAACAAAACATTTGTAAACAATGGTAACCACTTGCAGCAAATCCCATTCAAAACAAATCCATCTAAAAACATGTAAGAACTATTTAAAGTCATTTAGTATGCAGTAAAAGAAAAAGTTTCGATTACAAACTATGTTGAGATTTAAATTATACACATAATAAAATATATAAACTAAGCCAATTGATAACAGAAGTTAGAAGGTATGTGTGTCTTCAAAATTGGCAACAAAACAGTCAATCGTTGTATCTAAAGCTATCTAACGGGAATGGCTTACCATAATATCTGTTATATTGAATAAAGCTTCATATATAATTGTTTCAGTCAGATTTTCATAAGAATAAAGCTGCTCAGTTTCAAATGTGTTGAGAGTATTTTAGCATACGGGTGTGTAGTCTAACAATAATAGATTTTGATGGGCGACCTTGATTTTCGTCATTGTTTTTCATACTAAGTATTTATTACGTTCTCTATTTGTTGGTTTTCAACTTTTACTCTCAACACATTGGCAAATAATAAATAGTTCTTCAAATGCTTACAAAATGCTTACAAAAACAAAATGAAAAAAAACGGTGTCAATTTTGATGGTTGGACATATAGTAAACCTAAGATATTTGACATCAGCTGTTAACATTGAACTTCTTCTTTGAGGAATAAAAAGAGCAGTAATGCAAACTTAATCATAATCTCTTAAACAGGCAAACACAAAACCCAGCTCAAGTTGACTTCTCTTGATTTTCTAAAATTTTCATCAACCTAGCCCAGAAAGATTGATGAGGTATTGTTTCTAAAATGAAAAGTAAAATGATGCACTTGTCATATCTTTACATAACTTAAAGCACAAAAACTAAAATGAAAACCAATAAAAAACATATTTATTAAAATATTTATTTCGTACATTCGTCGTCTTGTTCTCGAATAGTGTTGTCCATAAGCTAAGACTTTGCATCCAAATCATCACCACTCACAAATTGGTCCATAATAAGAATTGCATGTCAATAGTTGTTCTGATGTTGATGCACTCTCAAAATCACGTATTAAATCAATACAAATTTTTAATTAAAACTATAGGATTGGGACATTAACCATTTGGGAACTGGGGTTTTCTATATTCTTATTCTAGTATAGGGTATTTAGAAGCACCAGTTTTCTATATGAGGCTCTTCTTTAAGAAATATGAAAAGGTTCATTACAGAAATAGAAAACCTTATTACAGAAAAAATGGCCAAGAGAAAAGCAAGAAATGAATTAAGATTACCATAAAAAAAGAAAAACAAGTTCCAATCTTGAGAAAGAAGCGACAAAGAAGGTACGATACGGAGATGCATAGATAGGCACGGTAATTTCAAGTAGACGTCTGCTACCACAGTCACCCACAAAGATAAGAGGCTCTTACATCCAGGATTTCGGTTGGTTGATTAACAGTTTAAAGACCTAGCCAGGACCACAATAGTGTATTTTGTTTAAAGATTTTGGGTACCAGCAGCAATTCTATTTAATCTGTGATAAAAAAAGGGGGTCGTTGCTGGAAGCAAAAGAATACAACAGTCAATGATTTGATCTGTTGGGTAATATAAAAGTATTTTGGGATTGAACAAATTGTATTTGTGATTGGAAGAAAAAGATTTAATTAGGCAAAAATATGGAATTGACGACATAAAATATATTGTTTTAATATTAGGGTATGAAGGTTGCTGGTAGCAGTATAACACAAGTGTGTAATGAAATACAAAAATACAAAAATACAAAAATACAAAAATACAAAAATACAAAAATACAAAAATACAAAAATATAAAAATACAAAAATACAAAAATACAAAAATACAAAAATACAAAAATACAAAACAAAATACAAAAATACAAAAATACAAAAATACAAAAATACAAAAATACAATACAAAATACCAAAAA
>RDPX01000164.1:862078-881017 GCA_003991215.1 Morbakka virulenta | reverse complement strand
TACTACTACTACTATTATTACTACTACTACTACTACTACTACTACTATTACTACTACTACTATTACTACTATTACTACTACTATTACTACTACTACTACTGCTACTACTACTACTACTGCTACAACTATTACTACTTCTATTATTACTACTACTACTACTGCTACAACTATTACTACTTCTATTATTACTACTACTATTACTACCACTATTACTATTATTACTACTGCTATTATTCTTACTACTAGTGCTAGTACCTCTACTACTGCTGTTACTACTACTACAACAACTACTTCTTCTACTACTTCTACTACTACTACTTCTACTACTACTACTTCTATTATTACTACTATTTTTCTATTATTCTGTTATTACTGCTGCTATTACTACCATTACTATTACTACTACTATTACTACTTTTGCCGGCCATTTTTTTTTATTTGAATTTATTTAAAAGCCGTTTTGGTTTAGTGTCATTATATGGTAGATTTTATCATTTGGAAAAATATATTATTCTATTTGACTTTGAAAAGGTTAAACGTCCATGATCAGATACAAAGATAAAGCTCTATTGATGGCTGAAAGAGATTATTTGGTCATCCTCTTAAAAAGTATTCTGTTGGATCAAAATGGATTGAAAACGACCGATATTACAGCTAGCAATAACGGAGCCAAGTCAATGATATCAATACAATTTTCTTCACCTAATAATCTAGAGCACGTGAAATTTTGAGTGTTTATAGGTCAAAGTCATTATTCATGTACACTATGAAGGGATAGATTTACACTTTGCCACCCTTGTCGTTGAATTGAAATCTAACACCTTTCTTGTTTGTCGCGTGGAATGGTGCACAGTGGACCCGCAATAAGAGATTTTTTCAACAACCTAACTAGGAGTTCTGATAAAATGCATATTGTTTCTGTGGTCATAGAGTTTCCTAACCATTAATGATCAGTTAATGCATTCCTATGTTTTATTCTTCCATGAAAAATGATGTGACTTTCCCCTTTATCGCTAGAAAATGAAACTTATTCTATCTACGTGAGAGAAGACCTTTCTGTTCAATGTTATCTCGTAGAAAAGTAGGAATTATTAACAATTATAATGAGTATATAAGCTGGCAGGAGGAAATTAATGCTCTGTTGTTTTCAATGACAAAGATGAGAGAGACAGATAACGAGGGAAGTAACTGATAAGAAAAGGAAATTAGGTTTCGAAATCCCGTGATCAAAACAAGACAAGTTGTTCTTTGCGCCCCAATAGAAAAGACCTGTGAATTCGATGTGTCAATCCAAAGTCACTGTACTTTCGTGTAGGATATTCAAGTGTCTGCTTGACGTCACGCAAGCTTGTATCGCTTTTTCAAGAAAGACGTCATGACTACCATAAGTATGAGTAGCATTAGTTGTTGCATCACTGTTAGTGTTACTCTCATGCCAGGTACGCTGGCCCAATGAGATAAAACTGCTATTGAGAAATTAGGGACCCTTTAAAGTATCATTCACGTATGGAACCAAGTTACTCGAAAAACCAAGTGAAAATCTTCCCTTGAATATTTGATACTTGATCGAGCATCATGTCTGTATTCCTTGACTCTTTTCTTCTGTCTTGTCCTAGGATTTATCAGTGTAAGTAGACTTTTTGCTTCACAGCCAATGTATCAATTGGCGTTTCTTCACATAAGAACAGAGAAACTACACATAAGAAAAAATTCTTTTTTCTTGCCTTTATTTGTTTTTTATTGCGATGTCCATTTACTGTGGGAATTAACAGCAAGAAAGCTTTATGAAAACCTCAAGATTGAAACACCACCACAACTCACTATCATGCCTGAGCCATACAAAGGTTCCATAATCGATTTGCACAGGCTGATGTTCCGTAGCAGTCAATGTATATCATGATAGAGAGCACTCTTCTATTTAAAGGAGCTGAATGTAAGCGCACTGATAATGATTGCCTCAATAATTTTGTAGGTTTTTTTATTTGTTTGAAAAGAACAAAATATCTGAAAGAGGACGTTACTAAACATATATTTCTAGCAAAAGGAACGAATTATTACGAAGTGAGTCAGCAATTCCTATCCATACGTAATAACCCACGGTTAAATCTGTTAGTGCTTAATTCCATGAACGTTCTTTAAACCTTAACGTATAAATGCAAAACTAAATTCTGTTTCATGGAATCTTTTCCTTTTTCCTTTTTCATTATGCTAATTTATTTTTCATTTATTGGAGTTAAGCACTGATGCCGACTTATGAACAAATAGGTTACATTTCCTCTTATTGGTGTTTTGTGAGATTGACCTGCAAATTACTGTCTATTTTTTTCTTTCCTTTGGGTGATCAACATTATGATGTGACAGTTACTATACGTGTCCTTCACTCTGTTTGGTCTCTGCTTTAGACCCTTTCCGAACATAGCCCTCCTCCATATTTTTATTCATAAATCTAATCTATTCACTCCAATATGAATTATCTCGAGTATAACGTTTTGCAAGTGAGTTAAGCTTTTGCCTAATTACCTTCTATTGCATGCTGATGTTATCAGATTTTAATAGCAACCTAAATGACGTAATGGCCATATTTCAACTGGGTAGAATTTGTCATTATGTCTTAAAATTTTCTATCGTCGCGTAATGGTTCAGGGAGATCATCAACTGTCCCTTTTTTAAAATCATCATTGAACTGATTTGTTTTGTTTGGGGTTTCTTCTTCCAATCATAACAATTTTGCATCAATACAATGAACCAAAACGGATCTCCATGAAGCATTATTTAGGGCACAATCTTGGAGTGGGCCATTTGTAACCCAGTTTAAAGAGTTGGAGTGGGCCATTTGTAACCCAGCTTAAAGAGTTGGAGTGGGCCATTTGTAACCCAGCTTAAAGAGTTGAAGTGAGCCATTTGTAACCCAGTTTAAAGAATTCGAATGGACCATTATTTGCACTAGAAATGGTATCTCATGGTTCTTTGCTTTCAAAACAAAACTTCTGTGAGAAGACAAATACCAATATGAATGTTTTATAAAAGCTTATCATGTTAATGTGACTACCTTTAAGGTTTTCCGATGATTCATATATATATATAGTATTAGGAGTAAACTCCAAATAGCCAGATGTTATGGCTTCTATTTTGACAAAACATTAACATAAAAAACCAACCAAACAAAGAAAAACAAAACAAACAAACTTTACACGACTCGAGACGCAATAAATAATCAAAGCCATAGAAGAAGTGCTTCAGAAATTTAGATAAGAGACAGACATAAGATAGACCATGCTGGTAACAGAGGTCCCGGGCTTGTGACCAGCAGTGGCATATATATATATATATATATATATATATATATATATCTATCTGTGTGTGTGTCTTTTACCCTTAGCAGCGCTTTAAAGTGTGTTTCTTTTCTTATTTGATTTCTTTACTTTCTACTTTTCAATCTTTTAATATTTTGATGTCTTAATTCTCCCAATTCTCTCTCTGAAAACATGTACAAATTCGGTAGTATGACACTAGAATTATTAATAATAATTAAAGTGAATTAATTAATAATTATACTGAATAATTATATTATATAATTATTCAGTAGTATGACACTTATAATGGAGAAACCAAGAGGTCATCCTACTTTCAGAGACGTGTCCGCGGTTTGAAACGTGAACAACTTGCTTGGTAATTTATTGATTTAATCACAATCATTTCACATCAATAACATCATTCCTGGATACAGGTAAAATAGCTGGCGGTAAAAAAATCAGGAGGTAATTTTAACACATTTTTACCATTAATAGAACATATTTGCATGTCATATTTGCAAATGACATGGCAGTCCTAAAACTGTTTCTTATGTCATTGCAATTAAATTGAGGTCTCTTTTTTAACCTTTGAAACACATGCATCACATTTTCCAGGCAGAATGTTGCATTACTTCTTAAGTAAATCTCAATGTACTTGTCCTTGCATTTAGATTTCAAACGAACAGATACATTTAGCAATCCCTGATGTGTTGCGACTCAATGATCCCCGTGTACTGATGCCTGATGATCTAGTTAATAAAGAATGTTCGTTGTTCGATTTAAAAGAAACTGGTTTGTTTTCTTCATCCGATCGAGAATCTATATGCAGTATAGAAGAGTGGTCTTTCTTACATGAGTGAATGTTAATTTCTATCGGCATATACGACCCAGATGTCCTCATCTTAAACTTGCAACACAAAACCCTTTTGACTTTGGAAGCCCGCACTGATCATTTAGAGTTTCATTTTACGTCTACACGTGTCCAGAGAATGAGACAATCCCTACCAAAAGAGGCCTTGTTTCAAAAGTGAAATGCCAGGATTTTCTTCATTCATTCTTCGCTCAGGCTTCAACGACTATGCTGCTGTATTGACCAATGTCTTCGCAGCTATCCTTGTCACTTTGCCAATCAGATTATTATTTGACCGTTTGATTTTACTTGAAACACTTACGACATCTTTACCAAACACTGGATCAAGTACCTTTTTTGCTTCTTTACAAATAAAGTTGACAAAGAAATTCAACCTTTTGTTTGTTCCCTCAATCTGTTAAATAACGTTTCGTCCTTTTGATAAAAACATTAATATTTAGATCTTGCTCTCCATATTTGTTCTGAAATTCTTCTAATGCAGCTTTTTATCCATACTTAAACATAAAGTAAATAACTAAGTACTGTTTTGTCAGATTCGGCAGTAGGGAATTGCATCAAATAATTCAAGCGCTCCTCATAGAAATCTGTATTTGGCGTAGTTCTAACATTAAACTGGCACAAGGGTTTCTTTTTACTCTATTGGATTTTGATTAAATTTCTTTATTTCGAATTTGGGTTTGTTTACCTTTAGTGCTATTAACAATAATACATCTAGCTTATTTTTGATTCCGGGTGAAAACTGAACGGACTTTGGAGGATTTTAAAACGGAATATTGATAGATGGTGTTACAACATTATAAAGTGGAGCAATTTTATCTGTTGATGTGTAAACAGCTTTAAAAATTTGTGAAGTACTTTGTTGATTGTTACTGACATTGTGTGTATGTAACAGGAGGGTTGGATAACTAAGTTGCACCAGGTAGATTTAGTTGCCTTGTTTTTTAAACCACTTAATTACTTTCAACTATCATTTGTTGATTATTACTGAAAAATTGTTGTAGTCCTGCATCTGGCAGTTTGGCCCTTCCAAGCTTCCCCAGGGCCTCACTAACTTGCAGCTCAGTTTTAATTTCTAACTCTTCTTATTTCAATTTTAACATTAAGCTTTAAGCTTTGATTTCTCTTTTTCGGTGAGTGCAGATGCATTAGACAATATTTCTACCTTTCATAGTCTTTCTTTCATTTTGGTAATTGACATATAACTAGGCACTCTAGAACTGCCCCTAGAAACAATGCTGAAGGAGGGAGTTACAAGTGAATGTTTTGAAAACCATATCTGAACTGACCCTTTCATTGCTTTGCAAATTCTGTTTTTATCTTGGATGTCTTGCCTGTCAACGTTATTAAGAAGCAATGTTAAATTCTCCTGCATTGAAAGCAGTTGGTCATGCGGGGTTAACAATTCTGAATGCTTTGTTTTGATCAAAGAAATGTTCACTGATTTATCCAGCAGTTTACTAAGTACTAATTTTTTTTAGGCTCTTAATATGTTTTTTTCTAGTTTTGTGGAAAATTTCTAACTATATGATTCTTTCTTTTCCGTTACAATAGTTTCGACACAGATCTTCTACTCCCTTTTTTCAGTTAACTCAGATCTTTTTTTTCGACAGTAGCTCTCTTTGTAAAGGTTGTGTTGTCTACTTTGAAAGAATACACGAAAAAACAGAAACACCAAATGATCAATAGCTGCCACACTTGGCATACTGATGCATGATAAATGGCAAGAAATTCAAGTAGACCTCTACACCCCTTGTGATTCTTAGGGATAACAGAGAGATAGATAACATTCTATTTTGTAAGCTCCATTACAGAAATGTTGTTCGTCTTTTTAAGTCGGAGTGAGAATAATAAAAAATAATAATCCTGCCCAGATAAAAGCTCCTAAATATCTCCAAGCTTGAGCAGAATCTCTGAAAGATGATTACTATTCCACAAAAATATTAAATAAGAATAGAAAAAAGAATTCAGAGAAGCATGGGGGGCATTTACAGGTAAGGTGAGAAAGGTCTGTCAAAGATGATTTAATTTCTACTGGATTGTTTTTCCCTTGGATTTGGAAAATGTTTTGAGTAGGTAAACAAAATCTCTTTGTTCTTAGGCTCACTGGTATGTATGAACAGACTAATGCCACCAGCCAAATACAACATTTGTCCATATTCTATTTTGTTGTGGTGAACAGTAAATCCAAAATAAATCTTACTACCGGAGCGCTTTTCTATGAGGTATCGAAATTCGTAATTCTCTTTTCTAGTCCAAAGTGAATTAATGTTGTTCTTCTTAAATTCTCCTTTCTTCATAGTTATTCCCTTAAGAAAAGAAAAGAAAAGAAAATAAAAGAAAGAGAAAGAAAAGGATAGAAAAGAAAGGGAGAAAGAGCAACTGATGTCGACGTATTTTGTTGCTTCTGAAAGATTCTTCTCTTGCCGCTAAACTCTCTTTCACACACATTAAAATGAGACAATCTACAAATGGCGACTTGCTGGTCTTTCAAACTAATTGCATTTGTAAAAAAGGAAATATTTTGGCAGGTAAATTATTAACAAACGAACACATAATCACTCTATCATGCTGTAATATATAGAAGAGCTAACTAAATGTAAATGAATCTATAAAATTTGCTACACAGGGTGCAAGAAAAGGTCTTTAAGAAACTTACATGACTTGTGCTCAACGCTGTTGGTCCACTGTTAAAGGATAAATATGACAACTGATTTGTCAATTTTATTTTCACTGCAGTTTAGAGTAATATAAAAAGTCTTGTTTTTCATTCTTCTCACCTTTCCTTCTTATTTTAGAACTTTGATAAACAAGCTACTGGATTTCACCAAATACAATTTTTACTTTGGCTACTCTGTTTTTTTCGGTTTTCATAAACACGCAAGGTCTTTAAACAAACGAGTTAAATATTTGGACAAGTTGTCTGTTTTCCCTTTTCTATTCTGGACTACACTAAGTAAATTCACCCATTGCTTACCATTTTTTTTGGGGGGGGGATGAAGGGGAGCGGGAAAGAAAGAAGGAGTTATACTGTAAGCAAGATATTACTTTAGTGCAAATGTTTCACCTTGTTTTTTCTTTCAAGCCAAGCAATTCAACTTGGTACACTGAGATTTTTCTCGACAAAGAAATAATCTGCAACTCAACAGCTTAGCATGAAATTTCGACACAGGTACTCCTTAAAAATCAAAGTAAGTAGGTGGTTTCCAGGAAATAAAAAAAACTTGTAAAGATTTAGTAATGCGAAAAGTATTTACTGCAATTTGATAAGTATCGGAAAAGGAATTTTTTGGCATTGTCTGATCACTTGTGAGACGTGTGACAGAGTAGCAATCGACATTAGGTTTATTAGGTGCATATGGGCATTGACCAGAGCTGTACGACAAACAGCTTTTAATAGCTTTGTCATCATTACAGCGCTATACGAATACCTTTCCTCATCCTTCCTTCACAAAAAGTCTTTCATTGTACAGTGCAGTCTTAATAAGACGCACTTTCTAATGATCCCAGCAGAATAAATATGTCATGCTAATTAATGACAACTGATAAGCTTTTTGTGTAGGTTGAAAAATGCGTGCCCAATTTCAGTAACAGAAACTGCTTTCCTAAAAAAATTAAAATATTGACTTATATTTAAACTTACATGTAAGGGAGATATTCTTGTTCATAGTGATATGTGAGGGATATATATTCTCACATTAAGTTCAATGAATAGCAGTAACGTCCCACAAACAAATGTATTTGCTAACTATTTTCAAAACACCATTTCTCTCATATTGTAACCCCAGCTATTACATTTCAGAAATCGCATATCTTGGCGAAGGTCTTTGCCAAACATTGACCTTATGTTAGCTTTGGTTTTTGGGCGGACAATGAAAAGGCTGGGATATTTTCTACAAATTATGATCAGAGTGGTATGACTCATACTCTTAATAATACTAATTCTTGATTAAAAAACCGCCTACAGCAGCTCACTGTTTCTGAATGTTTTATTTTTAAATCTTAATACAATTGTATAAGATATGTTTAAAGTATTGGAGTAAAGTAAAACCAAAAAAAATCAATATTTGGTCTTGTTCTTTTCAAGGGTAGTCATTTATAGTATTCATTTATAATTAGTTGTGGGAGTTAAAGGAATGGCTTAATAGAACACTTGCATAGCTGATAATAAAACCTATCTACATGTTACAAAGCTACAAGAAAATCACGTTTTGGTTAAAAATTGGAGCGAATTCAACTAACTTTGTCTTCTATTAGCAATTTCAGCAAAGAGAAACGACTTTCTTTGGAGGCCAGCAGTCGATTCGTTTCACTACTCCTTGCAAGCTAAGTAGCCTTAACCTGGACAGATTATCCTCTTAAACCAATAAAATAAAACATGAAAGTTATATAAAAGGTAACTATGGTTATTTGGAAAATAATAACGGTAGGGTCTAATCCCAAGCAACAGGGCAGGCTTTGTTCTAGACAACCATCATTTTTAATTTGTTGATATCAAAAACAAACAAACAAATGTCAGAAACTGTGATTAAAACCAAACCTGCCTACTAAATAAAAACAGTTTGATGGGGGAAAGTAAAAGAATAGTCTGTTCCAAATCAATTCTATAAACGATGGGAAGGACTCAAAAGAGTAGTATGGATGATACAAGGCTTAATTGGACGAAGCTAAAGGTACTTAATTAAAGTACAGTCTGAATAGGTAAACACTGATAATGATAAAAAGGAGCTGAGGCGGATTCTGCAAATATCAATTTTTGGGAGCCTAACATATAAGGAAATTAGAAGGCTCAGATGTATTCTGCAGCTCTGAGAAAATCAGAGAGGCAGGTTTGACTGCGCCGGACTTGTCAAGCGTAGAAAGGGAACATGAATCAAAAAGAAAATGTGAAAGCAAACTGTAAATTCTAAAATATTAGGAAGACAAAGAACAATGTAGTGATACTGTTTTTTGTTTTGGGAATGTTATGGAGAGCAGAGGAGTAAAGAAAAATAATACTGAAGATAAAAAAATGTAGAGAAAGAACACTTCAAAGATTACCCTTTGATGTTGGGTGCTATAGTCGTAAAGGTCTTAAAGAAGAGTTCTGTAAATGATTATGGATAAGATCCATAGGTGATTGGATTGGGTTTTTGCCTCATAGAGGAACTCGTTTGAGGTTCCTAAAAACCATTTCAACAACGTCCACCCCACTAATAATTTTGGCCTGGAAAAGAAAAATATGTGTGGAGCAAACTGGGGTCGTTCCAAGGCCTATGGCTGTCATGGCTACTTGCTCTACCATTGAAGCAACCAGTGGTCTACCCTTAATCAGATCATTTGACAACAAGACGGTTTTTTCGAGCGTACCCTTTCCCTCAAAGTCCCAATGCCAACTTGGTAAATATGTTAACAATTTTTCGGTCTAGGAGAAAAAATATTTACATTTCTCATGGGTTTTGTTTCGGTACACCAACCAATCTTTAAAAGACTTTTATTAGAGCTAAATATTCAGAACTCTTGTTACTTTGAATTGAATCCTACAAGTTTGAAAAAGACATAGTGAGTACAAAAAGTCAATTAAGGCAATTAATTGTTCAAAGAGGAAGAGGAAATATACAGAAACGCAAGTTAGAGCGAAATTGTAACTTGCGAATTATAATTTACTTCCTTCACATCAAGCAGTAATGGAAATACTAAAATTAAAAGAACGTGCTATGATATTTTTCAAATACTCATTTTAGCTGTGAAAACCCCCTTGATCTCCAGCAAAAAGTGGTTTTAGAGCATTAGGTGAGACCAGTGCTTTAAGTTCGAGATGTTCGGCTTACCTCAGTAAGATGCCAAAAATGTAACCCAAGAGAACCAGGAGCTACACATTTAAAGGGAGGGGTAAAGGACTTCAAATCATAGTATAACAGGAGTAGTTTATTACTGAGATCTTTGATTTTGTTTATAATGTACATATTCCAATCTTCTCTTACAGTCATACTCTTTGAGTTGATCATTTAAGTAAAGAAACTTGCATCCGTTTCCACCAGCTTAAATGGTGTGTATTTTCCCTTTGTATATTTCACTGTTAATATAATTTGTAATAGGGTGCTCTTATGCATGCGCTTATTATTCTGTTCATTCTGAAATTTCATTAGCCAAACAATAGATTTTCATTTTTAGTTACGGCTAAGCAATCCTATCACACCAGTTACACCACGGCTCGAATTAACATCATAAACTTTGCACTTTCTTTATAGGTTAGTAAGTAGCTTTTTATTGCTTTTCGCTTCACGATCGAAATTTTTAAAAATATTAGTGTCAAAACCAAGAGTAAGTTGTAGGTAATAACAAATAGTCATCTTTAACAATGACAAAGTTGGGTCGTTGTTCTTCGTCTATATTTACTGACGGGTTTAGGTAACCATCCATATCTACAAAGACTTCTAACTCTTGTGATTTCATTGTTTCGCAAAAATTAAGTCAAACTGAATCATGCCTATGAACTCTAACAGTGCAAGATTTACATCTTCCAATGACATGACCCAGTGTTTGTTGTTCGTCTAAATACTTGCAAGCAGAGTAGTTCGATATACCCCATTTTATGGCATTTGTTCCATTTCTAATTTATTGTTGATATATTGTATGGCAAAGCTGCAATTATTTCTTGGGAGGTGACTTATGAACTTCGACCATTGATTTATGACCTTAGGGTTGACGTATTCCCAAACTGACTTAATTACTAATTTATGAGTAGTCAAGTTTTCAATTTGATACCTTTCTTTAGGTAGACGGATTTGCTTTAATGCTTTAAGAGTTTAATTGAGTGATCATGTTGTACATTAACAGTTATTGTTCATTTATGAACCCCACAGATATAATGATTGTTCATTTCTAAATGATACTTGGCACTGGATGTAAGTTGTAAAAGGTCATAGGTCAAACATAGGTCAAAGCCTAAATATAGGTTTGGACTGGGTAATAATGTTTAGTGATCCACTTACACGTATTTCGAGCCATAGCCTTAATGTTGGTTGATTTCATGTTTATCGTTTGCCACTGAAATCAAAACGACGACCAAAGTGGATAAAATAATAACGAGTGAACACATTACCTAAATAAAACTTTATTTTTGTACTGTCTTGATAAGATACCTTTTATACGGATGCCAAATGAATGACACTTGCTAGCTTTTGTCATCATTTTTGACCATCTTCACCATTTAGTGATAGGTACGTGTGATAAAATATGATTTTGCTTTCTAATATCGTTACTACTACATCAGCGTCGACAATCTAAACACAGTGACGTAGAGTAAAATGTTATAAATTGCCAATACACAAAATTTGTGTACTTCTCATCCTTACCGTATTCAAGGAATGTGTTGATTAAATGTCAATGTTGAGACATTAAAGTATGCTCTTTTTCATCCACTGCAATGTATATGTATAAACGATTTCCATGATGAGGTCATTGCGTTGGTTGTGAAGGACAAGAGTAAGCGGGGTCTGAAAGCAGAGCAAAGAAGGAAAAGAGAGGAAACCTAGAGAGAAAAGGCTCTACGTGGCCAGGTGCCTGTTAAAATTAGTGGGTGAAGACCAACTTGTATTGGATAGAAACGGGTCGACTGTGAAGAGAAACAGAGGGATCCCTAATGCTGGCCCAAGATCAGATGCTACCTACTAGAAGCTATAAACCCAAAATTATGAAAGAGCACGGAGCATAAAATGTAGAGTGTACAGAGCCAAAAATTGAGCAGTGGCGCATCTAAGGAATAAATACCGAAACCTATCCAAGTTATAGTAAAAGAGGCGTGACAAAGGGATTATAGTCATGATAATAAACTCCCAGATAATGGACATTGTAGTCCCTCGCGACTTTCGAGTTCGAAAGAAAGATAATGCAGTATCAATATTTAATTACAGAGATGAATAAAATGTAAAAATAGGTGTCCTGGTAACTGTCAACCGGCTGAAAGACTGATTGAAACATTGAGAATACATGCGAAGGGATTTGACGCTGTACAACAGGCCTTGTTGCAATAGGTCAACACACTAACAATGGTGCTATCTCTCCCAATCTAGTGTCAGTGGCTGGTAGACGTAGGGTTTTATTTATTCCAGTAGATAGTTGTGTTTCAGTATAATAATAATGATAATAATAATTTCTACTATATTGTTTGGCTAGCGAGAACAACAAACTTAATGTCTCTGCGTCAAATGTTTATCTGGCAAATCTTCACTGTTCACTGTTCACTGTTCCTTTCTTCGTGTAGTAGCTTGCATCTTTCCCGCCATATGATATTTGCATTTATCATGTTCGACACTCCGCACCATTTCATTGTTGTTTTTGCTTCATCGTTTGACAGACCTAATCTTTTAAAACATATTCTAACCTTATTGTGTACAGAACCAAGTGATCCAAAACATAGCACATTTATGTTTGCCTTTATCCCGTTCTGCTCAAGTATTCTAATTAACTCTTTATACTTCTCTGTTTTTCCTATGTACGATTGCTCCATGTACATATCAAAACAAACTGTTATTTCAATGATTTCACATTCTTGTCCATTCTCTTTCAATTCGACTATGTCTGGCTTTCTGCCGCTTATTTGTTCAATGTCATTTCGGAATGCTGGAAAAACAGTATTTGCCATTTTATTTACGAATACATGTGATGTTGGATTTGATTTTCGTATTTTTTCACTTACTGTGTTGACAATTCGGTCGTGTCGCCGAGAGTATAAATCTTTGAATTTTCTGCACGAACTCAGTAAATGAGCAACTGACTCAATGCTATGGTTGCATAATGTGCATCTCTTTTGATGTTCTTTATTCCACATATTGATTATTTGATTACATGGAAGTTGATTCATTCTTGCACGTACTATAAATACAACAAGCCTATCAGATAGCTTCCATCCATAGTAAATTTGGTGTGATATTTTCTTTTCTATGTTCTCCATTTTGATGAAATTACCTTGCATTCTTAGTTCTAAACATTCTAATAGATCAATCCTTTCAAATTCTTTTTCAATTTCTTGTTTAAGGTTTCTCTGATTTATCTCTCTCCCACCAACTAAAATAATAGCACTATCCCCTTTGTATACTACCTTTCCTTTCATTTTATTTACATGGTGAAGCAAATCTGGCCAGTCTGAATTACCCCCATAAGTTTTTCTTTTCATTAGCCTGTTGTTGTTGTCCAGCTCATATCCTAAAAAATTATTTTCTTCATTTGTCATTTTAACTCCCCTAGATCTCATGTCAAGTTTTAAAGATTCTCTAGCGACATGTTGAATGTTACTATCATCATGATTCAGCATTTTCATCAAATGAGCAATGCGTGTTGCTCTGTATACGTTCGATGGTTTCTTGATACCCAATCCTCCTTGTAACCTGCTTATGTAAAATGTCTTATCTGTTGTCTTTGGATACAAGTTAAACATTTTCTTGACGGTGGTGCTAATTTTGGAATCCATTTCTTCAAGTTGCTTTTCTTCTAACTTACTGTTGTCAAAATGGTGTAATATCTTAGCTAAGGCCATATTGTTAAAGGCACTCATTTTTAATGGTACTGGGAGGGAACAAGATTCTATTTTGTCAATAATATTTTTGAAATCTTCAATAAATTCTTTAATTTGTTTCTCATCTTCCCCTGCAACAGTTAAGGACTTTCCAAGGTATTTGTACCCCTCATTTCTTTTATATACTTTAATCTTTTCTCCTTGAACTTTTAAAGTAGGTTTCCTATCATTTTTACCTTTGTACCAATTGTTTCCTGATCTTCTTTCATAGAATAATGCACATTTAGATGTTTTCACATTTAGTCCGGCTCTGCTGAACAATGGTTCAGAGGCCTGTATCATTTCAATCAGCATATTATAATCATTGGCTATTAACGCTATGTCATCAGCGTACGCTTGAATCGAAAGGGGTCTTATTTTCTTTTCATTCTCAATGGTTAGGGTAGTTAAAGCATGGTTATAAGCAGGTTGTAATACTTTGTTGATGATCATCAGGAATATTATAACGCTTAATGGGTCGCCTGTTCTGGTCCCCCTTGTGATTGTTATTTTTTGGGACAGCGAATCTCCACATATTACTTGAAAAGATGGATTGTCATATATGTCTTCGATGATTGCACAGTAATCATCTGGAATATCATACTCCCTCAGGGTTCTTTTGACGATTAAACTCGTTTGATAGTTATAATAATAATAATAATAATAATAATAATAATAATAATGATAACCCCGAGACATTGAAGTACCAGGTTAGCATCCTGCTGGATTAGTCTGCCTTTTGGACAGGGGAAACTTTTTAGCTCTAACCAGCAAACCCCCTAGCGATTGTGTCATAATACAAAATACCAGTGGTAGTGTAACCTTCAACTCACTATCCTCGAAAGAGTGCAGTGTAGATCATCAGAGTATACTAAACAACGGCGTGAATGAGAGAACGAATGGAACCACTGAGGAAGTCTCTTGCCTGGCAGGTGTTTCTTCGCCTAACAGCATGAACCCGGTCGTCATCAAACTACTGCTAGGGGGATCGGGAAAAAGTGGTCACAGGATGAAAATCCGATTGTTTTAGAGGGCTACTATAGTAGCCAGTCAAGCTGTAATGAGTACAGAAATAAATGCATAGTGTGTGGATTAGTAGAGATACGTTCCGTGTTACCAAATAACGATTAGTAGATTAGGAGAATCAAATAGCAATGAAGCAGTAGTTGTCAAATCTCTGGCTTGAAGAGATAAAACGATCGATTGAAAATTGGATCGTATGGACAAGTAGACCAGGAAGCCAGGCATAAGAGAAGAATTGAAGATCTGGTTGATCTGTTGTGAGACGTTGATCATAACAGTGCTGATAGGAACGGTTTTTTCTCACTCTTTGAAGATATAAATTTAAACGAACAGTTAAATGAGATCGAAAAGGACGAAAAAACGGATTATCATCACTAGGAAGCATTGCGAAAGGAGAGCTGAAGGCAACAGTGAAAAAGGTGGAATAGGTAAGATTAATGTGAACAACAATACTGAAACCAATGATTTGGTTTATTGTGAAGTTATAAGTGTGATAGAAATGGTTAAGGTGAAAAACAGAAACAAAGAAAAGAGAAAAAAAACATGGTGGAAATAAAGGCCTGAAAGGCAAGTTAAAGATTTGAACAACGATCTGGGTCGAGTGGAACTCTTAATTAAAAAGAAAACAGTTTAGAAGAAAGATTCAGATGCATTGCAAAGGAAGTGCAGATTCAAGCAGGAAGGAGTGGAGTTTGTGAAGGAGAAGGTGGGGCAAAAGATTAATGCCAAAAGCGAAAAGATTACACGATATGACCAGAGAAGCAAGCAATACCTACAGAATAGACAGTTCAAGAACGTGGCTTCTATAAACAACTGAATTGTAAAGGAGAGCAGGGTGAAAGTGAAGCGCCACATGTAGATAAAACAGTGCAGTTCTGGTCAGACGTGAAAAGTACAGAGGTGAAACACAGTAAGGACGCAGATTGGTTAAAAGCTTTTAAACAAGGATGCATGCTGAACCAAGACAAGCAAACGTGAATATCACGGAGAAAATAAAGTAGATTATTTAAAAAGTACCAAACTAGAAGGCGTGTGAACTAGATGGTATACAAGGGTTCTGGCTAAAATTCTTTACAACAATGCATAAATAATTAAAAATATATTTTATTGAATGCTTCGAGGGACAGACATCACTGTGGATTACAAAGGGCTAGAATGTTCTACCACAGAAACACAAGTCTACCTATCGCCAATTCACCTGTTTTCCTCTTTGTGGGAAGTTGCTAACAGCATTAATATCTCATGAAATTAACTCGTTTTTTGGAAAGGACCCAGCTTCTGCCTGAGAAACAAAAGGGGTGCAAAAGGAAGAGCAGAGGAACAGCAGATCAATTGTGCATGGACAAGATGATGCGCAGAGAGGTTAGAATGAGAAAAAAGAACTTCGCCATGAGATGGATTGACTATAGGAAAGCGTTTGACATGGATGGTGCAACATTCCCTGATATTAGAGTGTTTGGGTATCCTGGGAATAAACAATGTTTTAATGAAGTTCGTAGAAACGACGATGAAAGATTAGACGATTGAGATAACACGTGGTAATGAATCACTAGTAAAGGTTACTATTAAAAGAGTTATATTTCACACACTTACTTTACATGAAAGACCTTACATTGTATGCAAAGAGCAAAAAGAACTTGAGGCTCTTATGCTGACAGTGACATTGTTTAGCAAGGACATTGGCATGGAATTCAGGCTACAATAGTGTTTAAGGTTAGAAATAAAAAGGGATAAAGGGTCTAATATGATAGAATTAAATCCCTGAAAGAAGGGAAGGGTATCTGAGTGTACTACAGGCAGAAGAATGGAGATAAAAAAGATGAAAGAGAAAGTGTGCAGTGAATATAAGAGAAGGATCAGAAATACACTGGAGACAAAGCTGAATACGGGTTAAATGTCATCACACGTAGCAATGCGTGGGCTATTACTGTACTGAGATACACAGCTCCTTTTCTCATCTGGAAAAAGGTCAAATTAAGAGATGGATCAAACAACAAAGAAGCTCTTAATTATGCACAAGGTGCTCCACCCAAGGAGTAATGTCAACAGATTATACATGCCCAGGAAAGAAAGTGAAAGAGAACTCATGAGCGTTGAAGACACTGTAAATCTCTCAATAACTGACCTATAAGGATGTTAAGTGCAGCTAGCGGTAATACTGAAAGTAAGGATACTAAAACAGAAAATCCCCTTAAGAGAAGAAACAGACAAGAAAAGGGAACCAACTAAAAAGAGAAAGTGATGCATGGCCAGTTCATCAAACAAACTGAGGATATGGCAGATCAATATCAATGGTTGTGGCTAAAAGAAGGAGACCTAACAAGAGAAACCGAGCCAATTATTATGGCAGCACAAGAACAGTGAGTGAGGACAAATTTAGTAAAAGTAAAAATTGATAAGACCTAACAAGACAGTAACTGTATGATGTGTGGTAAAACAGATGACAAACTCAATCATATTTTAAGTGAATGTAGTCAAATATCATGAAAGGAGTATAAAAGCAGGTATGGCAGAGTAGAAGACAAAAGATACATCAGGAGGTATGGAGGAGACACGAGCTTAAAACGAAAGAAAAATGGTATGATCATAAACCGCAAGCTATCTGCGAAAATGTAGGGTATAAAAACGTATGGGACTATTCAATGAAAAACAAAACACGTTATTGAAGCACGAAGGCCCCATATAATTATAGTTGTCAGGAAAAACAACAACTGGCAGATTATAAAATTTACTGTTTTATACGATACCAGGATTGATGAAAAAAAAAGAGAAAAAATATTGAAATATTAAGAATTAGCAAGGGAACTGAAAAAACTGTGGAAGCAAAAAATGAAAATAATTCGACTTATAATTGGAGTACAAGGAACAGCACCAAAAGCATTGACAAAACGACTGAAGGAGATTGGGATGTCTACCAAAATAGTATAATTAAAAAGACTATAGATGTAAGAGCTTTATCATGTCATGAGTCGTAAGCTTTTTCTGAGCTACGTTTCGAGAGATACTTCTCCCATCCTCAGGCTACTGAACTGATCAGATACGGCTATTTTATACTTTGGTAGTTTATACTTTGGTAGTGCGGACGTGAGTGTAGACAGGGCTGGAGTTGTTTCGGGAAGTGGCGCCATACCTATGTTGTGCTTGTTGTGTTTGTTGTGTTTCTTTCTTCAGTGCTGAAAACCATATTACTGGAAGGGTGTAGGATATACTGTTAATGTGATTGCTGCATTCCAAGGAATGGATTGTTTCTTTTATTTTTCTTGTTGTTGTGTTGATTTCTTTGTCTAAAATTATTTTATTTTCCCAGTCAAAGGTATGATCCTGTGTCCATCAGTGTTCGGCTATTTCATGATTCTTGGTGTCACCTCTCTGAACAGCTCTCTTGTGTTCTTTTTCTCTTTGACCCAAGGAACGCTTTGATTCACCTATGAAGGAGGCAGGACAGTCCTTACATTGTAGTTTGTAGAGTATGTTGTTCCTTTCATCAAGTGGAACTGGGTCTTTTGGTTTTGAGAGGATCTTCCTTAAGCTGGATGTAGTGAAGAAGGAGCATTGAATGTTGTGTTGTAGGAGGGCTCGTCTTAGGTGCTCACCGGTTTTCTTCATGTAAGGCAGACCTATACGTTTCAGGGGATCTTTGTCTCATGATTAGGTCCAGTGGTGATGTGTAAGGCTCTCTGGACATCCTTAGCGTGGTATCCATTGGATAAGAGAACCCTTTGAAGGTGTCTTTCTTCTTTTCTGAGGTCATGTGGGTTAGAAATAATGCTTCTTGCTCTTCCAAACAGGGTGGTGATGACACTATTTCGAGCTGAGACTGGATGGTGTGACGCATTATTGAGGTGCTGGCCAGTGCAGGTTGGTTTCCTGTAGATGGTAACGGAAATACTGCGATCTGCCTGGCTCTTTACTAGGACATTCAGGAAGGGTATTTCTCTTCGTTCCTCTTTCTCCATGGTGAATGTGATATTTGAGTGCATGCTGTTGATGTGTTCAAAGAAACCTTGTAGGTGATCCTTTTTGATGATTGTAAAGACATCATCAACGTACCTTTCCCATACAGTTGGCCCTTGGTCTGCTGTTGATAATGCCGTGGTTTCAAATGCTTGCATGAATATTTCAGCAATGACCGAGGATGTAGGGGATCCCATGGGTACACCGTTGGTTTGTGCGTAGATGTCATTGTTGAAGAGGAAGCATGTGTTGGTGAGAAGTACTCG
>RDPX01000164.1:848219-859723 GCA_003991215.1 Morbakka virulenta | reverse complement strand
GAAAGTCTATTAAGAGAGACCGCTGCTTACTGGTAGTAAGCGGATCTCTCGCACATAGATCGGCTTAGAACCAGCTAGTGCATTAGTTGCAAATTGAAGATAAAAACAACAATAATAATTCCTGGGTATTGACATAAACCTTCATCCTGACGTGGAGTTTCGACGTGAACCAATGAGGTTACCCTTTGCCGCAAGTACCTCCAGGTCACCCTTAGGCAAGGTGTAACACCTGCACGCCTACCCCGGGAAGGTAAAATATCATGTTGGCATCAGTCAGGCTTACGTCTGCCTCATGGGCAGAGGGCCTTTTTGGCCATGGTTGATAATTAATCCTCCTAGTGATGTTGTTTCTATGAAAATCCCGGCAGTAGTATAACCTTAAAGTTACTATTCTTCATATGGATGCAATCAATTCGTTAAATGTTAGAAATAACGGTGGGAATGACCCTGGAACTTCAAGTGAAGGGGGCTTGACAGGGCCACCATGGGTAAGCAGCATGGGGGTGGTCGTCATTCTGCGAGAGCTCCGAAGTATACTACAAGTTCAAGAACAAACTCGACAAAAGACTTTAATAAAGTTGTAATCAAGTGTTATCTGAAAAGTAAACCTTCTAGAAGGGGATATAGGAAAAGGATGCATAGTATCTGGAAAGAAATTGGTTTTTTTTTAATTAAATGAACAAAAATTAGCTGGACAAGCCCTTGTTATAAAGAACAACAGTTGGCTATCGGAAGTTGAAGTTAAAGATGTATCTCGTCAGATTGAGAAATACGGTAATGAATTACATGTCGAGAAAGATATTTTGACTGATATTCCCCAAATCCATTAATTAGTGATAATAATGAGAACCCATGTAATCAAGAGACCTGACTGGTCTGAAGAGAATGCTCTTCAGAAAATGAAGAGGATTGGGAGATGAAGAGGTTGAAGTATTTAAGAACATGAAGAGAATGATCTTCAGAAAATGAAGAGGATTGGGAGATGAAGAGGTTGAAGCATTTAAGAACATACTAGAAGATTATCAACAGGGTAGCAAAGAGCCTTTGAATCTTCGGTTTGTAAATAGAAAGGCCTTAAAATATGAAACTGCTAAAACAAATAAGGTTCTTCCTTATTTGGAGCATAATACTCTCCTGCAATGAATTGATCTTTAAAAATCAGTACAAATGCTGCCAAGTAGAATATCACGGTAATAAGATCAGCCAGAGCATAAGCTTAATGCTATGTATTGTCAATTTTCAGACTAGGAATGGGAAGTGCTGTCGTCATGAATTCCTGTCATACGCTTAAGCAATGTACCTTTCCTCACTGGTTGTGGGGCGGCACTTACAAGGCTAAAGTGATGTTGCCATTTCAATTTGGTTTTCTATTTATCTCACTATTGTGGCTACATGTCCTGCGTGTTGACATGAAACTGTATCCGGTTTTAGAGTTTCACGCGGGTGAATGAAGTTACCGTTTGCCACAACTATCTCCAAGTCACATTTAGACAAGGTGTAACACCTGCATGCCTACCCCGAGAACTTGAAATACCAGGTTTGCATCTGGTGGGGTTGAGCCTGTTCTTTTTGGCGAAGGGCCTCTTTAGCCATGGTTGGCAACTCTCCTAGCGATGATGTCACGATAAAAATGCCAATGGCAGTATAACCTTAAAGTTACTATCAAGGAAAATGCTTGGAATAACGATTGCAGAAAGGGAAGTGAAAACTGACGAACCTGGGTGGAAAAAATGCATAAACGGGCTGATAAGAGACTTGAGAAAGGATATCAGCAGAATTGGCTCTATTCTAAAGGGCTCTCTTTGTAATACTGCTGCAATTGAAAGGCTGGAAAATGAGTACTAGATGAATAAGAAAGGTATCAAGAAAGTGTTTGAAGAATTAAAACAGCGAGTGCTATCTAAAAGCGAAAAGATTAAACGATACGAAAAGAGAGTCAGTCAATATCAGGAGAGCAGATTATTTGAAAATAATCCGAAACTGTTGTTTGAAAGGTTACAAGGGAAAGTTAGATCAGTAAATGTTACCCTGGAAAAGCAAGAGACAAATGACTTTTGGAGGAGAATCTGAGAAAAAGAACTAAAACACAACTGTGAAGCTATGTGGATAAAGGATCTGGAAGAGGAGCAGAAGGGCATTCCAACACAACCAGATATGAACATATTTCTAGCAATGTTCAATACTCAGGCTAAAAAGTTACCCAGATGGAAATCCCCCGGGCCTGATGGAGTCCAAGGGTATTAAATAAAAAATCTCACTTCAATTCACCTAATCCTAGCAGCACTCTTGAATGATTTTCTGATCACAAGTACAACCCTGTTTGGTTTACCAAAGGCACATTACAGACCAATAACTTGTCTGTCAATGTTGTCGAAGCTATTTACTGACATTATATCTGAAGAGATACAAAAACATATTGACATTGATAATTTATTACCCAGTGAACAAAAAGGATCCCATAAAATCTCTTGGAGTAACATGGACCAATTACTCTTTGATAGGATTGAAGCGAACAAATTAATCATGAACGCGTGCAAGACGACCGCATTTTCTTTTAATGACGTCATTTATGAACAGGTTGACGGCGTCTCGATTGGTTCAACCCTCGGCCCAGTCCTCGCCAATATCATCATGACTGAATTGGAGACAGCAATGGTTGATAATCTAGTAAATACCAGAATTATCAAGTACAACGTACGTTACGTTGACATACTCTGGTATTGGCAAAATCAGAGGATTTTGATGAGATTGTTAACCAATTAAATTCTTTTGATGAGAATTTGTGCTTTACAATTAACAAGTTTGATGATGATAACGTTCACTATCTAGACTTGAAAATTGTCGAAACTAAAACCGATTTGTTTTATAAACCAACACACACTGGCCAATATTGCCACTTTACTAGTCAATACTCCAGTCATTTATGTCGCTGAATAGATCTTTCCCCAGAGTAGCTCGTTCCTTGTTGAAACGTCTACAGTCAAACTAAGAGCGCCATAATGACGAGACTACGGATGAAGAAAGTGTACGTTGAGATCCCTTATGTCGGTGAAGAAAGGCAACACTTATTGAAATCGTGCGTTCGGAGGTTGAAAAGATTCATGAAGAATGTTCACTTTGTAACATCGTTTCAAACTAAGAAACTTTTAATGTTTTGCCCGACAAAGGACAAAATTTCGAATCTACAGAAATCAAATGTTATATACAAACTGGTTTGTTCTGGGTGTGGTGAGATCTATTTTGTTAAAACTGCTCGATGTCTTGTTACTCGTTTGAATGAACACGGTTCCCATAACGACCAACCTATGTTTTTACATTTGATAAATTGTTTCACGCTATTCGTGATTATGTTTCTTTGTTTGGACCTCCCAGTAAAAATGACAATTTACGTATTACATTAGATGTTAAAGAACATTTATTCTATTTTTGATGTTAATAATTCATGGTCTCAATTGTCTTTCCTAGAGGCTTCCTAGATAAAACACCTCACTTCAGCGATAAACAGATTATTGAAGGCCTCTCGGGAATTGCAGTTGTTTTGATATTTGGCTTCATTATCAATTTGATAATTGATTTTGCAGTTTTCTTGACATGTGTAATTTCTCTCTTTGGCTTTCAATTTTTGATTATCGTTGCCTAGGCTACGTTGCTCTTATATATGACTCTGTTTAAGATATTTTTGTTCAATGTTGAAAATGATATGATTCGATATCGAACTATTCAGATATAGTAACACCTTGTTTCTTTTCTCATATTTAATATTCTTACATCTCAGAAGATGATTATATTCGGACATTGTTTCTTATTATATTTTTTCAAGTTGTCTGGCACTGTTGTTTTTCAAAATAGACCTGATGTTTTTATTTTGTATAACAAGAGTAAATATTGTTTAATTATTGACGTCACTTGTCCCTTTGACACGAGAATTAAGGAAAGAGAAAGACTCAGGATTAAAAGGTACAATGATTTGAAGTTTGAGATCAGTAGGATCTGGGAATTCAGTAAGATTAAAATAACCCCGATAGTGATTGGAGCACTCAAAACCATAATTAAGAATTTCATGGACTATCTTAACACCATCACTCCATGTATATTCACTTTGGTACTCTACAAAAAGGGTGCTTATTGGGAACAGCGAGGATTTGTCGCTATGTACTAAACATTTGAGGTTACAGGAATTAACCTGACGTTTAGTCAATTTTGCCGATATCTACCATCTAAGAGTTGTGATATTCAGAAGGCATGATAATAATAATAATAATAATAATAATAATAATAATAATAACAATATTATTATTATTAAATGATAATGATAACAATAATAATGCTAATGATAATAAATGTCCTGGGTATCACTGCATTCGATTGTGGACTTTTGACGTGGGCAAATGAGGTTACCCTTTGCCACAGCTACCTTCAGGTCACCCTTGGGCAAGCTGTAACATCTGTTGCTTTACACCAAGGCCTTGAAATACCTACTTGACGTTCAGTCACATTACGTCAGTCTCATTGGCAGACCTTTTAAAAAATAAGAGACTAANTCACTTTGTAACATCGTTTCAAACTAAGAAACTTTTAATGTTTTGCCCGACAAAGGACAAAATTTCGAATCTACAGAAATCAAATGTTATATACAAACTGGTTTGTTCTGGGTGTGGTGAGATCTATTTTGTTAAAACTGCTCGATGTCTTGTTACTCGTTTGAATGAACACGGTTCCCATAACGACCAACCTATGTTTTTACATTTGATAAATTGTTTCACGCTATTCGTGATTATGTTTCTTTGTTTGGACCTCCCAGTAAAAATGACAATTTACGTATTACATTAGATGTTAAAGAACATTTATTCTATTTTTGATGTTAATAATTCATGGTCTCAATTGTCTTTCCTAGAGGCTTCCTAGATAAAACACCTCACTTCAGCGATAAACAGATTATTGAAGGCCTCTCGGGAATTGCAGTTGTTTTGATATTTGGCTTCATTATCAATTTGATAATTGATTTTGCAGTTTTCTTGACATGTGTAATTTCTCTCTTTGGCTTTCAATTTTTGATTATCGTTGCCTAGGCTACGTTGCTCTTATATATGACTCTGTTTAAGATATTTTTGTTCAATGTTGAAAATGATATGATTCGATATCGAACTATTCAGATATAGTAACACCTTGTTTCTTTTCTCATATTTAATATTCTTACATCTCAGAAGATGATTATATTCGGACATTGTTTCTTATTATATTTTTTCAAGTTGTCTGGCACTGTTGTTTTTCAAAATAGACCTGATGTTTTTATTTTGTATAACAAGAGTAAATATTGTTTAATTATTGACGTCACTTGTCCCTTTGACACGAGAATTAAGGAAAGAGAAAGACTCAGGATTAAAAGGTACAATGATTTGAAGTTTGAGATCAGTAGGATCTGGGAATTCAGTAAGATTAAAATAACCCCGATAGTGATTGGAGCACTCAAAACCATAATTAAGAATTTCATGGACTATCTTAACACCATCACTCCATGTATATTCACTTTGGTACTCTACAAAAAGGGTGCTTATTGGGAACAGCGAGGATTTGTCGCTATGTACTAAACATTTGAGGTTACAGGAATTAACCTGACGTTTAGTCAATTTTGCCGATATCTACCATCTAAGAGTTGTGATATTCAGAAGGCATGATAATAATAATAATAATAATAATAATAATAATAATAATAACAATATTATTATTATTAAATGATAATGATAACAATAATAATGCTAATGATAATAAATGTCCTGGGTATCACTGCATTCGATTGTGGACTTTTGACGTGGGCAAATGAGGTTACCCTTTGCCACAGCTACCTTCAGGTCACCCTTGGGCAAGCTGTAACATCTGTTGCTTTACACCAAGGCCTTGAAATACCTACTTGACGTTCAGTCACATTACGTCAGTCTCATTGGCAGACCTTTTAAAAAATAAGAGACTAACGGAAACTGAACAAAAAAAAATAAAAACAGACTTTAGAAGAAAACAGCAACTACCAGAGACTGCAGAAAACGAAATAAGTACAAGTACAAGTAATATATAGAGAGAGGAAAATCCACCAGAACAAGAATGGAAAGACATAACTAGGAATGAAGTTACAGCAGCACTTCGAAAGTCGAGTACCCAGAAATCCTTAGGCATTGACAAAATACCAAATTTTTGGTTGAAGAATTGCGAATCCCTACACGAAGATCTAGCAAGGTGTTAAAGTGAGATAATGAGAGAGACCGACAAAAGCCAGACATGATTAACACAAGGAATAACATACTTGTTGCCCATAATACAAGAAACAAATAATCAAAAAAACTGTAAGATCGATCACATGGCTGTCAACCACATACAAACTAGCAGCACCTATTAAAAGCAGACAGAAATTACAACTACTCAGAAGAAAACAATTTACTACTGAAGAGAAAGGATGTAGGAGAGGATCGTATGGTAGAAAAGGCCAACTTCTTGTAGATCGAATGATTTTTGAAGATGGTAAAACTAAGAGAAAGAATTTGAGTACTGCCTGAATAGACGACAGAAAAACCTTTGACAGTGTTCATCATAGATGTAAGAGCTTTGCTATGTCGTAAGCTTTTTCTGAGCTAAGTTTCGAGAGATACTTCTCCCATCGTCACCCTGACGATGGGAGAAATATCTCTCGAAAAGTCATCTATAAATTTCTCTGAGTCCATAAATTTCAGAATTTCCAGTGTTCCTCATAGTTGGATTATGAAAGTAATGCAAATTTATAGAGTTCCACTTCATCTAATCAATTGTTTGAAACACAGCGTGAATACATGGCAAAAAAAGAATGATACCTAATTTTTCCTCTGTTTCCAGAACAACAAATCCTATTAGAAGTAAAAATGGAATATTTCAAGGAAACTCATTATTTCCTCTCCTATTCTGCTTATCTCTTGCATCTGTCAGCAATCTACTAAATAACACAAACCTAAGATTTTAAATTAGGAAGGAAAAAACTGACAAATACATCAAGCGTAAGGCTAGATGCTACAACGATTATTCAAGAGCTCGATCAAGAGGGCACAAAAATATTTAGGCAGAGAGTAAGACAATGGTAGCAAAAACTCAAATATGAAAGGAAAGGTCATGAAAAAATATTATCGAAGAATGGAGAGGGTCCTGAAAATGAAGATGGTTCTGGATTGAATTCATCCAATAAAATCACTGCCATTAACACTTTGGCAATCTCAATGGCAACGTACAGTTTAAATGTAATTAACTGGCAAATGAAAGAAATCAGAAAAATAAATTTCAAGACGAGAAAGATAATGACAATGCACAGAATGAATCATCCTAAAGCAGATGTAGAAAGGATATATCTGCCAAGAAAGGAAGGAGGAAAAAGGCTGATTCAATTAGAATGTGCTTACAAAACAAGTACTAAAACAAACGACAAGCTTACATCAAAAGACAAGCTGTTGAAACAAGTATACAAACATGGAAGCAACAAGAATTTATATTCGATCCAAAAAGAGGCTACAAGTTTCAAAGGGAAATAGGATTACAAAGGCAAAGTATTGAAAACAGAAACGCCATGCCAATTAAAAAGAAGGTAAAATCTAAAAAAATATCACTAAAGAAAAAGGTTATGATCAACATGAAAGAGAGATTGAAAGAGAAATTGCTACATGGACAGTACCCACAAAGAATTGACACACAAATGGTTGCAAAGCTCAGGATTGAAAGCGGACAGAGAAGGTTTGGTGATAGCTGTACAAGATCAACGTTTAGCTGCACGAGACTTAAAAGGTTATGATCAACATGAAAGAGAGATTGAAAGAGAAATTGCTACATGGACAGTACCCACAAAGAATTGACACACAAATGGTTGCAAAGGTCAGGATTGAAAGCGGACAGAGAAGGTTTGGTGATAGCTGCACAAGATCAACGTTTAGCTGCACGAGACTTAAAAGGTTATGATCAACATGAAAGAGAGATTGAAAGAGAAATTGCTACATGGACAGTACCCACAAAGAATTGACACACAAATGGTTGCAAAGGTCAGGATTGAAAGCGGACAGAGAAGGTTTGGTGATAGCTGCACAAGATCAACGTTTAGCTGCACGAGACTTAAAAGGTTATGATCAACATGAAAGAGAGATTGAAAGAGAAATTGCTACATGGACAGTACCCACAAAGAATTGACACACAAATGGTTGCAAAGGTCAGGATTGAAAGCGGACAGAGAAGGTTTGGTGATAGCTGCACAAGATCAACGTTTAGCTGCACGAGACTTAAAAGGTTATGATCAACATGAAAGAGAGATTGAAAGAGAAATTGCTACATGGACAGTACCCACAAAGAATTGACACACAAATGGTTGCAAAGGTCAGGATTGAAAGCGGACAGAGAAGGTTTGGTGATAGCTGCACAAGATCAACGTTTAGCTGCACGAGACTTAAAAGGTTATGATCAACATGAAAGAGAGATTGAAAGAGAAATTGCTACATGGACAGTACCCACAAAGAATTGACACACAAATGGTTGCAAAGGTCAGGATTGAAAGCGGACAGAGAAGGTTTGGTGATAGCTGCACAAGATCAACGTTTAGCTGCACGAGACTTAAAAGGTTATGATCAACATGAAAGAGAGATTGAAAGAGAAATTGCTACATGGACAGTACCCACAAAGAATTGACACACAAATGGTTGCAAAGGTCAGGATTGAAAGCGGACAGAGAAGGTTTGGTGATAGCTGCACAAGATCAACGTTTAGCTGCACGAGACTTAAAAGGTTATGATCAACATGAAAGAGAGATTGAAAGAGAAATTGCTACATGGACAGTACCCACAAAGAATTGACACACAAATGGTTGCAAAGGTCAGGATTGAAAGCGGACAGAGAAGGTTTGGTGATAGCTGCACAAGATCAACGTTTAGCTGCACGAGACTTAAAAGGTTATGATCAACATGAAAGAGAGATTGAAAGAGAAATTGCTACATGGACAGTACCCACAAAGAATTGACACACAAATGGTTGCAAAGGTCAGGATTGAAAGCGGACAGAGAAGGTTTGGTGATAGCTGCACAAGATCAACGTTTAGCTGCACGAGACTTAAAAGGTTATGATCAACATGAAAGAGAGATTGAAAGAGAAATTGCTACATGGACAGTACCCACAAAGAATTGACACACAAATGGTTGCAAAGGTCAGGATTGAAAGCGGACAGAGAAGGTTTGGTGATAGCTGCACAAGATCAACGTTTAGCTGCACGAGACTTAAAAGGTTATGATCAACATGAAAGAGAGATTGAAAGAGAAATTGCTACATGGACAGTACCCACAAAGAATTGACACACAAATGGTTGCAAAGGTCAGGATTGAAAGCGGACAGAGAAGGTTTGGTGATAGCTGCACAAGATCAACGTTTAGCTGCACGAGACTTAAAAGGTTATGATCAACATGAAAGAGAGATTGAAAGAGAAATTGCTACATGGACAGTACCCACAAAGAATTGACACACAAATGGTTGCAAAGGTCAGGATTGAAAGCGGACAGAGAAGGTTTGGTGATAGCTGCACAAGATCAACGTTTAGCTGCACGAGACTTAAAAGGTTATGATCAACATGAAAGAGAGATTGAAAGAGAAATTGCTACATGGACAGTACCCACAAAGAATTGACACACAAATGGTTGCAAAGGTCAGGATTGAAAGCGGACAGAGAAGGTTTGGTGATAGCTGCACAAGATCAACGTTTAGCTGCACGAGACTTAAAAGGTTATGATCAACATGAAAGAGAGATTGAAAGAGAAATTGCTACATGGACAGTACCCACAAAGAATTGACACACAAATGGTTGCAAAGGTCAGGATTGAAAGCGGACAGAGAAGGTTTGGTGATAGCTGCACAAGATCAACGTTTAGCTGCACGAGACTTAAAAGGTTATGATCAACATGAAAGAGAGATTGAAAGAGAAATTGCTACATGGACAGTACCCACAAAGAATTGACACACAAATGGTTGCAAAGGTCAGGATTGAAAGCGGACAGAGAAGGTTTGGTGATAGCTGCACAAGATCAACGTTTAGCTGCACGAGACTTAAAAGGTTATGATCAACATGAAAGAGAGATTGAAAGAGAAATTGCTACATGGACAGTACCCACAAAGAATTGACACACAAATGGTTGCAAAGGTCAGGATTGAAAGCGGACAGAGAAGGTTTGGTGATAGCTGCACAAGATCAACGTTTAGCTGCACGAGACTTAAAAGGTTATGATCAACATGAAAGAGAGATTGAAAGAGAAATTGCTACATGGACAGTACCCACAAAGATTTGACACACAAATGGTTGCAAAGCTCAGGATTGAAAGCGGACAGAGAAGGTTTGGTGATAGCTGCACAAGATCAACGCTTAGCTGCACGATACTTCTTCTTCTTCTACTACTTCTTCTTCTCCTTTATGGCTGCTGGTCCCGCATTGGAGGGTCAGGGCCCGGGTCTTTCACCTCCAGGTTTCTCATTCCAGGGCCTCTTCTTGATGAACGCCGACGTTGCTCATATCCGCTTTCTCATTATTTCTTCATCGCTTCTTTGGTGTTCCTCTCGGCCTTCTTCATGGTACTATACTTACTATACTCACTATAATTACTTTAGCAACACGATACTATCAGCACAAAATTATCAAAAATGGAACTGACCCAAATTGTAGATTATGCCATGAATTTGATGAAAGTGTGGAGCACATTATATTTGGCTTTCCTGTCCAAGGAAAAAAGTAATATTTAGAAAGACATGATAAGGCACTCACTTATTTTCACTGACATATTTGTAAATACTACCAGATTCAAGTCAGTAACAAATGGTATGAACATAAATCAATCAAAGTGGCTGAAGGAAATGATGTTACAGTATTGAGGGATATGCCTATTAACACAGACAAAGAAATCAAAGTCAACAGGCTGGATATCGTAACCAGGGATAAATCAAAGAGTTTTTGTACTTTAAATTGATATGGCTGTACCATCAGAAAGAAATGTTGCGACAAAAGAGATCGAGAAGATTGCAAAATACAAAGATCTAGAAATAGAAATCACTAAAATGTGGAACACTAAAGGGACTGTCATTCCAGTTGTAATAGAGGAGCTCTTGGGCTTATCAAGAAAGGAATATGTCGATATGTTGAAAAAATACCTGGTAATATTAGAATCGAAAAGCTGCAGAAAACAGTACTTTGTGGAACTGTACAATTAGTAAGAAGGCCTCTTTCTATGACTTATCCTCAGGATCATAGCTTGATCCCGGCTTATTCAAAGGATTGAAGTACACAAACATTGTAAAGCATGTATTATAATAATGATAACAAGAGTGCTCAATTATTCCAACCCTTTACTTGCCCTATGTCACTGGAGTGATTCGGTGAGTAATTGTAAAACTATGCAAGCAAAGAAACAAACTCGCTATAATAATAATAATAATAATACTAATAATAATAATAATGATAATAATAATAATAATAATAATAA
>RDPX01000164.1:815739-835898 GCA_003991215.1 Morbakka virulenta | reverse complement strand
AGGAAGCATGTGTTGGTGAGAAGTACTCGTAGTAGGTCCAGGATATCTGAAGGTTTCAGTGTGGTTCTTGATGGCAATGAATCATCATGTTTAAGAAGGTCCTCTACAATTTGTAAGGTGTCTTCAATGGGGAGGCTTGTATATAATGATGTGACATCAAAGGAGACCATGATTTCATCTTCTTGGATTCTTTGGTGTGTAATGAAGGCGGCAAGATCAGACATTCCCAAACAAACATGGACGAACTTGACTGTTGAAGAAATTGTAAAGGCTCTCAAGAAATCTCACAAGTGGAAATCTCCGGATATTGATCAAATCCCCAACTTTTGGCTCGACACTCTCCGTGCAGCACACGCGAAACTAGGCCACAACTTTAACCTAATATTAACGGTACCAGACTCAACACCTGAATGGTACTGTCTCGGCACAACTTACCTGCTTCCTAAAAGTAATGATACTGGTAGCCCTAAGAACTACAGACCCATAACGTGCCTAACAACAACCTTTAAACTGCCATTTCTTATCAACAGAACTTACACTCACATGGAGGACCATGACATTTTTCCCGTTGAGCAAAAGGGATGTCACAAAGGCTCATACGGCTGTAAAGACCAGATATTGATCAATAAAGTAATACTAGAAAATGCAAAGTCAATGCTTAAACATTTAAGTACGGCATGGATAGACTATAAAAAAGCGTTTAGTAGTGTCCTCCATTCTTCGATCTTACGTTCTTTAGAAAATATAAAATCTCTCCCATTGTGATTAATTTTCTAAAAATGTCGATGGCTATGGCAAACCAATCTTTTTCTTTCCCACTCTAATGGTACCTTGACGTCTCATGGAATGTGGATCAAGTGTGGAATTTTCTAGAGGGACTCTCTTTCTCCGCTTTTATTTTGCATGGCACTAATAACCCTCTTCCGAATTTTAAGCAAAACTACGAATGAATAAGATCAATGATGAAATAACAAATCACTTTTTTTATATGGATGATTTGAAATTATATACTCGTAGTGATGATGAACTGAAAGGATTATTACAAACGGTAAAGGCTTTTAGTGATGACATTAGGATGGAGTTTTGGCTGGATAAATGTGCTAAAGAAAGTTTTCAGCGGGGAAAATTGGTGAGTACACATGTTATACTAGACAATCAGTCTTTAATTAAGGAACTAGATCAGCAAGGGACGTACAAGTATCTTGGTGTTAACGAAGGAGATCAGGAAGAGACGTACAAGGTGTTAACGAAGGAGATGGCATACAGCATGCCAAAATTAAAGAGAAAATCAGAAAAGAATGTATTTGAAGGGTGAGATCGACTTTGAAGACATAACTTAATTCTAAAAATAAAATAACTGCAATCAACTCTTTAGCTATACCAGTTGTAACTTAATGCTTCAACGTGATAAATTGGAATCTTTTTTACTTGAGAAATAGATTCTCTACTCTGATATTAAAGTAGGAGATGGAATCCAATATTCAAAGATAAAAGAAATAAAAATAAAGAGTACTATAGAAGAATCAGATTTGTCACAAAAAGCAAACTGAATGCGACCAATAAAATCCAGGCAATCAACACTGTTCCTGTGGTAACTTGTAGCTTTAACACCATTAATTGGCAACTTAACGAAATACAAAAGTTAGATACGAAAATCAGAAAGTTGCTTACCATGGAAAAAATGCACCATCTCAAAGCTGATGTAGAAAGAGTATGTCTACCACGAAAGATCGGTGGAAGGCGACTCATCCAACTCGAAATGTCTTACAAGACTACAACAACAAACCTCAACACCTACCTTGAAACAATTCAAGATAAGTTGTTGAAACTTGTATGTCAACGTTAGAGAGACTGATACAAAAGGGACTGGACAAGCATTTGCAATAAATGCCTGGAAACCCAACATTGGGAGAGATCCAGAAGATAATTCTGCTTGGAAGAGATCATATTATCAAAAAAACGCTACCCATTACTTAAATTTTAACATCGCCTCAGAATGAACGAGGGGGACAGCATACAACATGCTTCTGTGAAAGAAAAAATGAGGAAAGAGTGTTTGTGAAGGGTGGGATCAATTCTGAAAAGAACTAAACTCTAAGAACTGGATTACTGCAATCAATACACTAGCAATACCAGTTATTACTTAAAGTTTTAATGTTATTTATTGGAATATAAATGAGATTGAAAAGTTAGACACAAAGATAAGGAAACAATTTAGTTGTAATAGAATGCACCATCCAAAATCAGATGTCAACACGCTGTATATACCAAGAAACAAAGGAGAACAGGGCATGATCTAGCTGGAGCTCTCCTACAAAACATCTTCTATTAGGCTCACTGAATACCTTGGAGACACTGACGATTGGATGCTGAACTAGTACATTATTTCTAAAAAATTGAATAAATTTTTTAAAGAATTGGAATTGGAGATTGAAAATGTAAATTAAAAACTTACACCAATAGTCATAGCAAAAGAGACAAAACCAAAAGCCAGAGATTTGGGACTTAAACAGTTAGAACATAAGTGGCAAGATCAACCTTTTGACGGACAGTTTGTGATGCGAAGCACAAATGCTGATATTGATGGAAAGGCAACCCATCAGTGGCTGAGCAACTCTGGACTGAAAGAAGAGACTGAGGGTTTTAAACTTGTTGTACAGGATCAGAGTTTGTTTACCCGCAATTAGCAAATAAATATCCTTCATAACGGTGCCGATTCAAAATGCAGATTTTGCGAGGAAAACCTTGAATTTATTGATCACTGTGTCTCTGGATGCTAAATATTAACATTAAATGTGTATGCTAAGAGACATGACAGGGTCGCTCCATACTTACATTGAAAAATATGCAAGAATTACTCAACAGAAACCAACACAAACTGGTATGAACACTTTCTTCTACCAGTCAGCGAATGTAGCAATGTTACTATTTTTTAAAACTTGCCTATCCACACAGATCGAACAGTTCAGGCAAATCACCCTGACATTGTGATAAAAGATAAAAAAGACAACACCTATTTTTGTATGGATATGAGTGTACCATCTGATAGGAATATCTCAGCAAGATTTTTAAGAAGCTTATCAAGCATAAAGATCTAGGAATTGAAGCTCAGAAAATGTGGCACTTGAAATCAAAAATCTTGCCTGTAGTAGTCGGAGCGTTGGGACTTATGAAAAAGGATACCCAAGATTTTCTAGACCAAATTCCAGGTAGAACATCTCTTCAAGAATTTCAAATGATCGTTTTGAATTCAGGGTACAGCAAAACAGGGTACAGCTATAAATTCATTAGCTGTACTGGTCACTACTTACAGTTACAATATCATAAGCTGGAATCTTGTGAAATTAAAACAGTAGACACCAAAATACGTAAAATGCTGACGACATATAATATGCACCATTCAAAAGCTGATATTGATCGCTTGTTCGTACCCAGAATGGAAGGAAGTAGAGGTCTAAACCAGTTAGTGGCTGCATACGAAATAAAAGTTATTGAGTCTCACAGATTACTGGATGCTAAAGTTTGTGTAAAGACATATCAAAGGAAGGGATTACACTGTATCATTAAGGAAGCAACGAAGTTCGCTAGGGAACTTGAAACAGACCTAGAGTTTGCAGGTGATGGGAATAAAAGGGAAGGACAAATAACTGATAACATTTGTAAACTGAAAACACCAGCTAAGGCAAAGGGAAAGTAAGCAATTAGCGACCCTTGAAAACGAAGCCGTTTCATAGACAGTACGCATTACGCAGTCAAAAACCTGAGATAGATTTATCAAACACCGATAGATGGCTTAGTAGTGCTAGTCCTAAAGCAGAGACAAAAGGATTTACTATGGCTGCCCAAGACCAAAGTTTGTTTACCAGAAACTACGAGGCAAATGTTTTCACGGAATAGTGCTGATCCGAAATGTAGAGTTTGTGGAACAACCTTTGAGACAATTGATCATCTTGTGTCGGGTTGTCAAATTTTGGCTCCAAACGAATGTGCTAATAGGCACAACCGTGTGCGACAACATACTCATTGGAAGTCCGCAGCTACTATAGTATTAAAACTGTTGAAAAATGGTACGAACACAAGCCCTTACCAGTAATCACACACACCACAAGTAAATATAATATGGGATTTCTCAATAAGGAACGACTGAACTATTCAAGTCAACAGATCAGACATTGTCATAAAGGATAAATTGAAAAAGCAATGTCAAATGATCGATATGACCGTTCCATTCGACAATAACATCACAGCCAAAGAATTCGAAAAGCTTAGCAAATGCAAAGATTTAGAAATCGAAGTAAGCCGAATGCGGAACATGAGAACGAAGACCATTCCAGTAACTGTAGGAAACCTAGGTATGGTAAAAAATAGGGGCGCATAAATATCTTATTTTAATACTAGGAAATATCCAGTTGCCGGAAATCCAGAAAATTGTCTTAAATAGTACACCGCACATTATCAGAAGGACACTTTCTTTATAAAAGTTTTCAAAAGTCACTTCATTTTACCTCTTTTTTACAAATAGCAATATTTAGCATACATGAACGACCTAATACCCTCGGTTATGATTAATAGGCGTATGTTACATAGTTCTCAAACCCTACGCACTTTAAGGAGATAGAATTGATGAGATATAGTACACAACAGAGTTCAGCAGAGAGTTATGTTTCCATGAGTATCTTTTTTTCTTTCAAGCAGCCTAACAGTTGTTAAGGATGTAGTACTTTGAATGTGAATATTAAGAAGCAGAATTAATAACAATGATAATCTTTTTCTTTTCCTTTGCCTTTCGGCTTCTCCCTATTTGGGGTCGTTACAGCGACCTCTCTTCCTTATTTGGCTCTGTCGGCAGCATCTGCCGCCGACAGTTGTGCTATTTTTAGCAAATATCTTTCTCCATGGCTCCTCGCTCATCACACCTGCTGTTAGTTTCTCTATAATCATAGCAAAGAGAAACGAGCTCAAACCTGACCCTGATGTAACCCCACGTCTACCCGGAACGAACTGGTTGTACCGACTGAACATCGTACAACCTTCTCACAGTTCTTATATCACCACAGCCACAGACCGCACCGGCATTGCAGCATTTCTCATACAGTGCCACATCTCTTCCCTAGATATGTAAACACATGCCATTTATAGTTCTACAAAAACGCAGACCAGCTGCTTCTGTCCTTCTCGATACGTTTTTTGTAGCACCCTTGCTGTAAAAACTGCATCAGTTGTACTCCTGCAGGGCATGAATCCAAAGTGCTCTCCGCTGATGCTTAGTATCCCTTGTCTTGACTCTACTACTCGTTCCCACAGCTTCATTGCCTGACTCATGAGCTTTATGCCACGTTAGTTTCCACAAATTAGTGCGTCCCCTTTGCTATTGAATATAGGTACTAAGGTGCTTTTCCTCCACTGGCATTTGTTCTCCTTTCAGTATCTTATTAAACAGGTATGTTAAAAACCTCACCTCGGTATCTCACATGCTGCTCCATGCCTCGATAGGTATGTTATCTGACACGATCACCTTTCCTTTTTTCATTTTTCTCATAGCCTTTCTCACTTCCTCTCTGCTAAAGTTCTCAACTTCTCGATCTATCTCACGTACCTTGTCTTCTTCTCTCTTCCTTGAGTCTCGATATTTATTAGTGACACAAAGTAGTCCCTCCATATTGTTAGGATGTCACCATTTTCAGTTAAAATCTTAGTATCCTCTCCTTTAATCATTCTCACATGTTGTATGTTCTTAGATTCTTGGTCTCTCTGCTTCGCTAGTCAATAGACCTCATTCTCTGAATCCTTTTCCTTAAACTTTTTGTACAGATCTTTGTACACCTCATCCTTGGCTGGCGCCATCGCCTTCTTAGCTGCTTTGTTGCACTGGTCATATCTCAGTTTAGCTTGGTCATCCTTGTTGTTAAACTATTGCCTTTTTGCTTGCTTTTTTTCTAATAGCAGGCTGGACTTCGTTATTCCACCACCAGGTTTCTGTGTTTGCCTTTCTCTGTCCCAATGATACTATCAACACCTCTTTTGGCACTTGCCTTATTACTGTGGCCACCTGGCTCTATGTGCTCTCCATGATATCACCCCGCAACTCTCTCTATACAAGCTCTCAGTACTGTGCAAGCATACCTTCCTTCCTCAGCTTCCACCATCTATTCCTTTGCTCTCTACTTTCATTTCTTTTTTGCTTGGTTTCTTGTACGTAATTCTGCAACAACTAGTTAATGTTACTAGGTCACGGCCTCTTCCGGTATTACGTTACAGTCTTTGATATTCCATCCGAACGTTCTTCTACACACAATGTAGTCCATCTGGGTTTCTCTGTCTCCGCTTCCATACGTTATTACATGCTTTTCTTGCTTTTTAAAGTAGGTGTTTTCACTGCCATTCTCGTGCTATGCGCAAAATTCACAATCCGCTGGCCCTCCTCATTTCTCTGATCATAGGTATACCTCCCGACCACTTGCTTATTTCCGCTCTTTCCTATGCCAATGTAACAACTGAGATCTCCACCTATAAATATAGATTTTGCTGGCTTGGAATTTCTCGAGGCTGAAAAGGTCACCGTTACCCTGATAAGGGGAGCATAGGGATTGCTAACACTTACTCAAGGTGTAACCCGAGACTACCTTTATGTCTTAATGGTAGTACACAGATTATAAATGGTATGCTTGAATTTATAAGAACTGTGGATTTAAAAAGAATAACCTCTGTGTTTTTCATTGCTGACGAAAGTACGACACGCCACAGGAAAATGATTTTCCAATTTAACGAAAAAGAAATTTATGAAAAAGCTTTTAATAAAAAAGATGCTGGTGAAATAAGATGTCTCTGAAAAGGATGTTGATATTTTGATGTTTTAGGGATCAACTAATTAAATAAATGGATCGGGAATGTTTTAAGATAATTAAACTTTTTAATAAGTGTAAAAATCTTTTCTTGTCCGTCCATAAAATATGTACCTTCATTGTAGGATGTGTAGAGATTTTCAAGATGATTTACACAGAACGTCATTAGACAAACGCCATTGAGTATAAGCAGTTTGTAGTAAACAGTGGATAAAAACGATAGCAGTTTGTCCTGAAATGTGTTATGAGATCTCTATATTACCAGAGTATTTTGTAATGGTACAGTAAGTTAAATTGTTGAATATGTGTAGATGTTTACCTTGATGTTTGTGTAGAAGGTTCTGTATGTGCGTAAATGTGCCTTGATAGGCCTAGGTGCATACATTTCAGAAGAACATTGATAGTAGAACAATAGGATGTCGTACTAGATCAGCGTTTTCTTATTCGTGTGGACCTAAGTCTACTGCTGGATGCCTTAGTGTTAATAAACATGTGGGAGTGGTTAACACCTTTTTTCTAACTACATAGCTTGCACCCTGCGCTCCAGAATGTCACCACAACCTGGGTGGAAAAAAGAATGAGCTCTTTATCTCTGTGAAATGCCCGAAAGGGTTGAGTGTCACAAATAGTCTCTGTTAGGAAGGTGTGGAGGCAAATTGCTGGCTTTTTCTAACTAGGTACTCTGAGTAGATGGAGCTCATAAACCTTGGTAGGTATTCCATCTAGACGAAGGACACTCCGATTCTAACTTCAACAATTATGGATATAAATGACACCTCTACCTTGTTATTTAGATATTGTATTACCAGAAACATTGGTTATATAGGTGGTTGGTGTTAGTAAGAGCATGTTAATAAAATAATACAATGCTCCGAATTCCATCACCTGAGTTTTCAGGAAAATGCTGATGAAAGTAAGAAGGTAAGACGTTCTCCATAAATGGCATGTATCAGTGGCCCCCGACGGCTTCGAAAAATGAACAAGGAGCAACGTATAAACCGCATATAAGGGTTTGTGTTAGGGCTACGATAAGTTTAATTAAGATATAGATTAGCGGACGGAACAGTTAGAGATGTAACATATAACATTGAGTGTTTGATTGGCAAGAGTAGAGAATTAGCAGACTTTATGAAAAAAGGGCGGATGGAAGTGCTGTGGTTACAGAAAACGAAGTGGAAAGAAAATAGTGTGAATAATATTAGAGATGGGTATAAACTATTCTACTGCGGACATCTCCAATGAAAAAGTCGTATTGGTATCATCTTAAGCAATGAAATAAAAAACAGAGTGCTACAAGTTGACAGAGAGTAAGATCGAATAGAAATTAAAGTTCTGGTAGGAAAAGTTATGCTTAATATCTTGTCAGGAAATGCGACCAAGAGTGAAGGTCAAGCTCAAGAGAAGAGACGTTTGGACAAGTTTTGTAACAAAAATCTCTCGCGTCACATCTAAGGAAGAGCTGATGTCTGTGGGTATAAACAGATATGTACGCCAAAATACAGAATAGTTATGACAGAGAACATGAAGGACATGATATTGGACTGAGAGACGAGGAAGGGGAGTGAATATTGGAAACAAGCCTAGATCTTTACAGAGCGAATATATGATTAATAAAGAATGACGAACTCAGACTGACTATATCATGTTAAAACAAAGGGATTAAACCAATTTACGAAATTGCACGGTTGTAAATGAAGAGGCTAGACAACAAAGACTCCTAATAATAGATATGAGATGGGGTTTGAAGAAAGAAGTGAAAAGATATACAGAGAGGAGGTTGGGAGTCTGGTAGTTGGACCGGGAAAAAAAGAAAGAATTCAAGGAAAGGGTACAAAAAAGGAGAAATATATAAGTTCATGAAAGAGTGAGAAACATCTAGAGGCAAATGAGAAGAACATTGATAGAGAAAGCTGAACAAGTTTTTGGACGTAAAAGAACAGAAGTCAAAGCTGACCATGAAACTTGGCTCTGTTGTGATAAAGTATAAAAAGGGTATTACAGCAAAAAAAGCAAATATTTAAGAATTTGAAAGAATTAAAATAGAAAAGTCATTGGTTAGCTTAAAAGAAAGAAAGAAAATATCAAAACAATGAGTGGCACGTGCTATGTGGGGACTCTCTTAGGCTTGGTATAAAAAGTTGAAAAGAACTGGGGGAGTAAAAATGATATGCAAAGTAGCCAGAGTAAGGGCAAGAAAAGCTAAAGACATTGGTTGCTTTCATGAAGTTAAAGATGCACACAGGGACAAATTCTTTATCAAGATAAGCAAACCTGGGAAAAAGTATTAAACATTGAGAATGATAAGGAAGAGTTAGAATAGAAGAGTTAGTGATCCAGTTGAAAGTCTGGTGAAAGACATAACTGAAACAGAGATCAAAATTTTAATATAGAAAATAAGAGAGAAAGGGGAGATGGATCATGGGAACTGGCAGCAGAGTTATTTAAAGCAGCAAAAAAATGAGATGAAATGGTTGACAGCTGTTTTTCAAGTAATTTGGTATAAAAAAAGATCCCAGTTGACTGAAAAGCAAGTTTGTTGGCGTGGATATACAAACAAAAATGTGATATTTTGCAGTGTGCAAAGTACAGAGAAATCAAGCTTATGGAATATGCAACGAAATTGATGACAAAGAAGTGGATCATAGATTAAGGACTACTGTGTCCATCAATGAAAACCAAGATGGCTTTATGAAGGGAAGAAGAAAAATGGATGCAATATTTAGAGTAAAGGAGATTCAAGAAAAAGCAATTGAAAGAATCGAGAAGCTATTTTGTGCATTTGTAGACTTAGAGAAAGTTTAAGACTGAGTATCGAGGGATTTATTGTTTTGGGAAATAAAAAGGAATGTACCAGAAAAGAGTGCAAGAATAGTGGAGAAGATGTATAGGGATATGATGACGTCGGTGCAAGGAGCAACAGACGATCCGAAGAAAATCCAGGGAATGTGGACCTAGGTCAAGGCCCTGTACTCAGTTCGTTTCTATCTATTACAATAATAGAAGAGATATTAGAAAGAAATATATTAGGGAGAGGAATCTGTGAGAGATATTGTACGCTAATGATTTGGCAATATTCAGCACGTCAAAAGGAAAACGTCAAGAAAGAGTATTAGCATGGCAAAATGTACTGGAAATTAGTGGTTAAAGATGAACTCCTAGAATACAGAAGGAATGGTTTTAAGTAAGAAGGATAATAATAATAAATGGATCATGCCCTGACATGAAGCAAACTAGGAAGACCAGATACCTTATTGTCTGTTGCGCGGGTCATAAAGGGACATCACTTTCATTCACCATTCATTTGATACTGGCTGAGTTAGATTTGATACTAGTACAAGAAACCAGCTTTCAAAGCATAACAATGGAACGAAATCTGAATGTTAAATGTAAGAGACATGCACAACATACGTATTGTAAAACTAAATGTTCAATCACTTTAGAAAGACAAAAAACTGGCAATGGTAGTGAAAGCAGTTTATGACCTGAAAATCGATATCCTAGCGATAAAAGACGCGGGAACGTCAATCGGATATTTGTGTTTGATGATGTATCAATTAATGTTTGGCAGTGGATCTGCAGTGGTCGGAAGCGAAAAAGGGAATATGGAACCGACACACTTCTGGTCCCTAATGTGAAGCTTGAGACATGAGAGGAAAAGTTAACAGTACGGATCATATCAGCTAGATTCCATGTAAAGAACCTGAGACTGTCGATTTATGGTATAACTGATGCAAACAAAACAAACTCAACAGAGAATACCTTCTAATAAGCACTGAGCAAGGCTAGGACTGAAATTGAAAAAATAAGCTTAATTGCATACCACCAGGCGATTCAATGCCTCTACCTGCTCAGAAAGCAAAGACAGCGGCTCATGGGACTTGATAATGTGTCATAACAATTTCGACAGGATTAATACAAATGGCAGTGGTGAATGTCTCCTGAAATGGTGCGTGAACAAATACATGAAAATCACTAATTCTCTATTCCCAACTAAGACTATTCACCGTGAAATATTGAAGAGTGCATCAACTGGCAAATGGAAGCTAATCAACTTCACATGGAGGTGTAAACGAATTAAAAAATTGATTAAATCTTGCAGAGTCTTTCTTGGCCGATCAGTACTGTTTGACACTGACCATAGACTATTGAACATGGACCTAGTATTAACCACAACAAAAGGTGATTTAAAATTAAAAATGAGCAGAGAAGTAGCAGCAGAACCCAAACCAAGTCTTGATCTTAATTTGGTATAAAGAGATACAAAATTACATGGTTAATTAACTAGTGACGTAGATAAAAAACTAGATAAAGTAGAAAGTAGTGATCTAGATAGACTGAATAAAAAAATAACATATACAGTAAAAGATGTGTCCAGAAATGAAAACATCAACAAACAGAAGCCACGAGAACATGAAAAACTACAGCAACTGGGGAAAGAACTGAGAATCATGCACCCTAGTAGACAATAACAACCCCACAGCTATGGCTAGAGAAGTCAAGAAAGAATTCACAATGGCAAAGAAGTATGCCAGCATCATGAAAGGATCTATACTATGCATATCTAATGACAAACTAAAAGATCACTTCAAAAAGCATATTGCTGCAAAAGTACTCAAGTTTGAAATTTCACTAGAGTCAGCCAGGTCTGATCCGTACTCACAGTTGAAGGATGTGGAATGAAACGAAGGAGGGCACACCAACAAGAGAGAAAGTTGCAAATGTATTGCAAACATTTCAAAACAACAATAGTGCTGGTACTGACATGTTGAAAACTGAAGCCATAAAATACAATAGCAGTAGGAAACTAATCAATACATTGCTTATGTTTTTACCTTCTTATGGTTGTATGTGAGAATACCAATATTCTGGCTGCATGGTAACATCACATATTTATACAAAACGGGGCCATTAAGCATTTTTGAAAATCACCACGGGTTATTCATAAGGACAAGTATGAATAGCATACTTGGAAATTTAAATCGATTAAAATAAGTATACGAAAAGAACATCAGTGATGCACAATTCGCCTTCCAAAGAAACCGTTGAATAACTGATACAATTTTTATATCAAAATCTGTCATTGATAAATATAACGACACGCTAATTTAGGATATTCATCCATTGTTACATCTGCTAATGGTCTTGGGAATTGTTATGAAATCCGCTAATTACTTTAGCATATACAAAGATGATGTGATATGTGACGAAAGAATACTGAGAAAAATAAAAGCCAAGATCTATTAAGCTGTCATCAGGCCAGTACTAATGTACAGCTGCAAAGACGTTAGGAAAAAGGAAGAAGAGATGCTTACAAGAACAGAAATGAGAATGTTACGGAGGGAATTGGGGAGCATCCTTGTTGGAGAGATATACAAATGTAGAAATAAGACAGAGCGTTGCGATTGTAGGTATATCAAAGAAGATTAAATAGAGAAGAAGGAGGTGATACATGCTTCCACATAGACGAAAACATTACAATCTAATAAAAAAAACTTGGATGAAGCCAGTAAAAAGAAAACGATTGAGAGAGAGGCTGAAAAAATGATGGCACGATTCAGTTACTTAAGACATGGTGGATATACGAATAGAGCCACNATTAAGCATTTTTGAAAATCACCACGGGTTATTCATAAGGACAAGTATGAATAGCATACTTGGAAATTTAAATCGATTAAAATAAGTATACGAAAAGAACATCAGTGATGCACAATTCGCCTTCCAAAGAAACCGTTGAATAACTGATACAATTTTTATATCAAAATCTGTCATTGATAAATATAACGACACGCTAATTTAGGATATTCATCCATTGTTACATCTGCTAATGGTCTTGGGAATTGTTATGAAATCCGCTAATTACTTTAGCATATACAAAGATTTTATTATGTCCTCCCTTTTAATCTTTATTCTTTTGTTTATGTACTCCCATAGGATTTTTTTACTTGTAAATTAAATATAAATGTTGAACATTTTGCTTGATGCTTTTATACAGTAGTCTGATGATGAACGAGCAGTTCGAAATATATTTCTATGTTTTTACCACATTGCAGTTCACTTTTGACTTGACACGCTAATTGTTATATATATTGACCTTACAGTTACCTACGACAATATTTCTCGTATTGTCTTGTATAAGAAGCTGGATATAAGAACGAGTGCGTCACATTTAAATGCAATATTGTACAAGATGTACCAAGGGACGGCCGCTTACACTTTAGGAATGAAAGAAAAATTTAAGCTCTTAGTTAGATAGAGACAAGGATTAGAGGAGTCCCCATGTTTTTTTTGTTACTATATTGACAATAGGTTTAAGGCCGCTGCATACGAGATTGACAATAGAATTTCCAGGATAGGGATCTATTGGTAAGAAAAGCGATCGAGAAATTTAATGAAATAAGGCAAGTTCTTGTGGATCACAAGGTCTACATGGCAACAAGAATGAAATTGATGAAGGCATGTATTCGATCTCGCCTCCTATTTGGAACTAAGGCCTGGTACATCAAGGGTGGCAGTGCAAAAGGTATGCTCAGAGGTATGCTGAACGGAGCTACTGCGACAAATGGTGGTGAAGAGTGACTGGACGAGACTTTTCACTGCAGAGAATACAAAATAGAGTGAATTCAGACTTGGATAAACAAATGCAGAAATATGAAGACTTACCAAAGCCAAACTATTGTGTTACCAGAAGTCAACATCTGAAATACATAGGTCATATCTGCCACGGCTCTGATACTTTGTTAACGGACCTAACCTCTAAAAAATGTTGAATGTCTCCAATGAACAAGCTAAAGAAGCACATAGTTCTTTATCGATTGGGCGGCGCTTCAACAATCTATCTCTTTGGTTAAAAGATTGGTGACTGAAGGATTAAAACAGGACAGGACAGAAGGAAACAAAGAGGTTGGAGAAACATTGAAATTTTAGTGTCTTTGCTTAATAATATAGGTACATGGTTGATGTGAAATGGACATAAAAGCCAGAATACATGCAGGCATGAATAAACTTAGGAAAGAGACGAAAGGTGTGATATGTGACGAAAGAATACTGAGAAAAATAAAAGCCAAGATCTATTAAGCTGTCATCAGGCCATACTAATGTACAGCTGCAAAGACGTTAGGAAAAAGGAAGAACAGATGCTGACAAGAACAGAAATGGGAATGTTACGGAGGGAATTGGGGAGCATCCTTGTTGGAGAGATATACAAATGTAGAAATAAGACAGAGCGTTGCGATTGTAGGTATATCAAAGAAGATTAAATAGAGAAGAAGGAGGTGATACATGCTTCCACATAGACGAAAACATTACAATCTAATAACAAAAACTTGGATGAAGCCAGTAAAAAGAAAACGATTGAGAGAGAGGCTGAAAAAATGATGGCACGATTCAGTTACTTAAGACATGGTGGATATACGAATAGAGCCACAGAGACACTGAACATGAAAAAGTGGTGGAAAGCCTTGTGCTGCCAACTCCTGATGATAGGAAACATTTTTACTGAAAAAGATAGCTTTCAGTTCATATCAGTACAAATCAGTAGTGTTTTCTCACCAGAGACGGGAACACTTTTGAAAATTTTGCCGAAAAATTTCAAATTCTTATTTTTCAAAAATTTACTGTAACTATTCAGTAGTGTCTGAATGGTAACTTTAACATTTTACCATGGTAGAGGTTTCAGGTTCGAATCTCATCTTATTCTTGGAATACTATACCTAATTCGCCTCACCGTTACATGTGGAACACTATTCAATTTGGACATATTTTCTGAGACAGAATTAGGAGAAAGATGAANGAAATACATAGGTCATATCTGCCACGGCTCTGATACTTTGTTAACGGACCTAACCTCTAAAAAATGTTGAATGTCTCCAATGAACAAGCTAAAGAAGAACATAGTTCTTTATCGATTGGGCGGCGCTTCAACAATCTATCTCTTTGGTTAAAAGATTGGTGACTGAAGGATTAAAACAGGACAGGACAGAAGGAAACAAAGAGGTTGGAGAAACATTGAAATTTTAGTGTCTTTGCTTAATAATATAGGTACATGGTTGATGTGAAATGGACATAAAAGCCAGAATACATGCAGGCATGAATAAACTTAGGAAAGAGACGAAAGGTGTGATATGTGACGAAAGAATACTGAGAAAAATAAAAGCCAAGATCTATTAAGCTGTCATCAGGCCATACTAATGTACAGCTGCAAAGACGTTAGGAAAAAGGAAGAACAGATGCTGACAAGAACAGAAATGGGAATGTTACGGAGGGAATTGGGGAGCATCCTTGTTGGAGAGATATACAAATGTAGAAATAAGACAGAGCGTTGCGATTGTAGGTATATCAAAGAAGATTAAATAGAGAAGAAGGAGGTGATACATGCTTCCACATAGACGAAAACATTACAATCTAATAAAAAAAACTTGGATGAAGCCAGTAAAAAGAAAACGATTGAGAGAGAGGCTGAAAAAATGATGGCACGATTCAGTTACTTAAGACATGGTGGATATACGAATAGAGCCACAGAGACACTGAACATGAAAAAGTGGTGGAAAGCCTTGTGCTGCCAACTCCTGATGATAGGAAACAGTTTTACTGAAAAAGATAGCTTTCAGTTCATATCACTACAAATCAGTAGTGTTTTCTCACCAGAGACGGGAACACTTTTGAAAATTTTGCCGAAAAATTTCAAATTCTTATTTTTCAAAAATTTACTGTAACTATTCAGTAGTGTCTGAATGGTAACTTTAACATTTTACCATGGTAGAGGTTTCAGGTTCGAATCTCATCTTATTCTTGGAATACTATACCTAATTCGCCTCACCGTTACATGTGGAACACTATTCAATTTGGACATATTTTCTGAGACAGAATTAGGAGAAAGATGAAATCCTTTGAAAAGAAGTTTGAAAAGTACAAAGAAAAGAATTGTCAAATCAGAAAAGTAACTATCTAAAAACTATATAGAAATAGTTTTTAACTTTGGTTACGGCAAACGAAATTAAAAAAAAGATATTAAAAATAATAATATTTAGTAATATTAGCAAGGGTTAATTACTCCTCTCTCAACCAATTTTGTTGATAAAGGTTTCAGAAAACGTTTAACAAAGGGTTAGTGTAATATCTATTTACTATTAATAAGACAAATTCATTTCTGTGACTAAAATTAAATTCCTATGTTGTTAAATAGAAAGAATATTAAATTAAATAACATTTAGAATATGTGTTTAGCAGACATATACTAAATATATATATATATATATATTTATGAATGGTTGTCTAGACTTGGTCTTCCTTTTCTCTCCAATAGAACCGTTAATAATTTTGACTCTAGAATACTCGACTATACTAAAAGAGTTGGTACAATATCAGAATGTAAGAGGCTTAAAAGCATAGCTGGTTTACCTGATTCTAAATAGAGAGCTTTAGCGCTAAATGTTGTTACAAAATTAATACATTTAATCAAACTGATTTATTGTGTTTTAATGTGATTGGCTGTGAAACTTAACATGATTAGAAAACAGAAGAAAAGAGACAAGCCTATAAATACCTTGCTTCATATCAGAACTGTATCTTTTTCGATTCCATAGAATTTCTACCACAAAAGAATTGTATTAGCATGATTGAGTAATGCAATAACAGATTTTTGTGAGCTAGGGCTTTGGATTCAGAGTGACTTTAGCACTTATCACTTAATGCCATCTTCAATATTGTTCACCGATGTGAACAAATGTTATTACAAATTTAAGTTTATTAGAAAGCAAGGAAATAAAAGATGAACTCTTACTAATGTTTCATTTTCAATTTCTCTTATTGAGATTTGTGTGTAAAATTAAATTTTGCCTCATAAGTCCGAGAGAGGGTGTGGAAAGCTAAAACCGCAAAATGAACACAAACAAATCCAACAACTCCTCTGGCAAGTACATTTTTATTATCCCTGGACCTTGCTTTTTAAAAGGAAAGGATTCATATATGCAATAACCCTTTCAACACGAGTCTAAACAGTTTGCAAGCTAAAAGTGTCAGAAATATATAGCGGAAATACAGATATGCAAAATAGTTTTTTTTTTAAACTATGTCAGAGCATAAATTATTTTCAAATTTTTATTTGAATCTTGAATATATTGTTTTGATTTTTGCCTTTTGCAAAAATTAAACAAAATAATTCAAAAGTTCAATGTAAATATTATTACGTTTTATTACAAAGTCATGGCAATTAAAAAAATGGAATAAATACAGCGGACTACAAAATTTAAGGAAATACCTCAATACCATACCTTTAAGTAGTATACAAATACCTTATGGCATACCCATAAGGTATTTGTATTTATTATTCTCTCAATTCCGTTCCTCAGAGTAGCGTGCGCAATAACAAATGCATCCACGTACAGTTGAAACCTGTTCTAGAATCTTGCACCTGAGTTTGTGTGCCATGTCGGGTTCTGGCGTCTTTTTGCACAGACAAAAAGAGATTTTTATTCCTATGGTTCATGATGAGTCCATGCCGAAGCCTTGGTGTTACTACAATATTGAACGATATTTGTTAAGCTTTGAACGATGTTGTATTAGAAGGGGTGTCGTCACAACGTAACAAATATTATTCATTTCAACGCCCTTGACTACAACACCCTCCCAAACTTTGGTCACCTTACGTAAAATTAACTCGCTATATAAGTTAAACAAATCTTACAAAATGGCAACCCCTGTCTCACCCCACTCCCTTTAATAGCCTGATTCATGCCATGTTGTTTAGTCAGACAGCCGGGTTGCTGCTGTTTACTGGTAAAAAAGACTTTGTATGATTTTGGATAGGTTTTTTTGTCAATGAGTTGGATCTTCTTTAGCACTGACTGCATGTGTTTGTGTCAAGCTTAATCAAAAGCCTTCTTGTAGCCTAAAAAGGGTAAAGAGACCTTTTGCAGTTGTTATATAGCTATTACTCATACCATAAACTCGTATGTCTACCCCTCCTATATTGCTATTCCAAGGCTTTGTGATTCAAACGTTAGATTGAATTTTTAAACAATACACACAGTGATCACCATCGGTTTTGCCAAAGAGAGTAGCCGAATTAACTACTTTACAAAAATCATTACAATACAAATGATACAACCGACAGAATAGTTTATTGACTACACATACACGTACACAGATATATATATATATATATATATATATATATATATCTGTGTAATTATATGCCTGTGTATATATATGTAAATGTATGTGTATGTGTATGTATATGTATATATGTATAGGTATATGAATATTTGAAGACAAACGTTTAACTTCATAAGGCTATTTCAAATCCATTTAAATTTGAAATACCTGATACCTCGCTAACGCATGACATCATGTTTCAATAAACCAGCCAATGACATTCTTTTTCTCTAATTTTAACATTATAAATTCCGACCCACCTTATTACTCAAACATCCTGATTCCCCTCTTGTACCATTTTTATACGACCATAGTTTGAACACCGTATCTGTAGTAGCCCTAACCTCTACTCTTTTTATGCCAGGATGCGTATAAGACAGAAACATCATTTCTTCAGTTCTGTCTGTTGGCTGCGGTGTGTCAGACGGAAGGCCATGTGTACAACCCAGTCCTGTTTCGCTCATTCTCCACCATTTTTCGCCAGGTTGTTTTGGGGCCTCGTCGTTTTCTTCTTCCTTATGGTGTCCACCCTAGGACAACTGCATAGTCCTCATTCTTATCCTTTCCAGCACATGTGCAATCAGGTTCCATCTTTTTCTCTTTACCCCCTCCCTAATCTTGTCTGCCCTTCCCATCTCTAGAACGGTCTCATTCGTGATTTGTTGTTTTCAGTGAATTTTGAAAATCCTTTTAGGCATTTGATGTGGAAAATGTCCATCTTGTCTTCCTCTCTTTTGGTTAGCTTCCATGTTTTGCATCCATCGCTTGTCCTGACGCTATATTCATCCTCCCTGCACCTGTCTATCTACTCTCACTGATGCAAGAATGTCCAGTTGGTAGCTCCCCATCTCTCTAGCGATCTGTGTACTTAGGTCTGTCATTACAATGTCTATCAGCAATAGTTGATTTAGGGTTGGCTAAAGATTTTGTCAGACCCAGGCTTCCTGGAAGCTTTGACCCACCACCGTCATACTGCCTTCGCAGTCAGCGACGTCAGCTGTCTCCTGTATCGCATTCGAAAGGATTTTCATAGTTTCTGTGACAAGGAGTGTTTTCAATTGGAGGTTGTTAACCTGTAGCCCAACATCCAGGCTTGGAGGACCAGGATTTTCTGTCAGCATTTTCCTTCCCTTAGACTACGTTGGTCCACGACACCTTACGGTGCTACCCTATCCGCCACTTAGGGGGCGTACCTTTACGCCGTGTAGTCCCAGCGCGAGGATGTGTAGTAGCACCATTTTTATAAATCTTCAAACCTTATCACGGATGCAACTCGCTACTTACCCAGTATCACCCTTGCCTTTGCTTACCTTCCAACATCTGTCGTCCTAGAGTTACCGCGTCAATAAAAAAGTAGGTCGCAACATTTTCATCAAACTTTTTCAGTAGAGAAAGGCTGCATTAAGTGTTGCATGAAAGCAGAGTATGAAGAGAGAGAGAGAGAGAGAGAGAGAGAGAGAGAGAGAGAGAGAGAGAAATAGAATACCAAATAGAAGACAGACCGAAAGAGATAAACAGGAAAATAGTTAAGGTATAAATCTGGTGTATAAAGTGAAATAAAATATGATATGCTAACCTGGGAAGATTGTAACTTCCTTTCTTAATCTCTTTTACTTCTCATCACTATTTATAGTGGAAATGGTGGTAATACATATTGGTTGAAATACTTGACAACTGAAAAAGGAAATAAGTAGATCATTTCCTTGGTTTAAAGCAAAGGGGTTGAACAAACTGCTAGTGGTTTCACAGCAAATGTGATTATATTGAGTGGTTTGTCTAGAGAAAAAAGAAAAGCTATTACTCTTTTCAGTAATAAATGAAAATATCAGGATTACAAAACAGATATACATATATATATATATATATATATGTAGATAGATAGATAGATAGATAGATAGATAGATAGATAGATGGTTAGATACATGCATAGATAAATAGATAGATAGACAGATGAATAAATAAATAGATGGATAGATAGATAGATAGATAGATAGATAGATAGATAGATAGATAGATAGATAGATAGATAGATAGATAGATAGATAGATAGATGGATAGATGAATAGATAGATAGATGGATAGATAGATAGATAGATAGATAGATAGATAGATAGATAGATAGATAGATAGATAGATAGATGGATAGATAGATAGATAGATAGATAG
>RDPX01000164.1:794993-814958 GCA_003991215.1 Morbakka virulenta | reverse complement strand
TATATATATATATATATATATATATATATACATATGAGCTTTATCATCACATAAATCCTTAGCATAGTTTGATATACATTTCGAGAGATACTTCTTCTATCGCCAGGCTCTGATGATTGGAGAAACATCCCTTGAAACGTAGCTCGGAAAAAGCTTACAACATATGACATCATACAGCTTCTACATCTATGCATTAGTGCAATTTTCGATGCTTTACAATCTCCTTGCACGAAGGTTATTATTTAAAAGATAAAGGTATAAGTTATGGAATATCTTTTAAAAATGTGGTCTAAGATTGTTATATTGCGAGAATTTTCCTCTAGAGGGCGATACTTAGTTTGCATTATGAAGAAGTTAGTTATACTGGGTCCTATACTTATCATTAGAATAAGGGAATCGTTGTTGGGAAAATACATCAGCTAAAAAATGTGACTTTTAAATAATCTTGTCCTACCGAAGGTACGTTATATTTAGGGTTGATAACAGATTAAAAATATATAACCACCCCTTCCAGGTGCAGTTGATCGAATCTGATTACATCATAATATGCAAATAATCCAAAGTTTTATAATTTGTTACTTTATGTTTATCTTTAATTGTATCCTATAATTGTATACTATAATTGTATACTATAGTTGTATACTATAATTGTATACTATAATTGTATACTATAATTGTATACTATAATTGTATACTATAATTGTATACTATATTTGTATCCTATAATTGTATACTATAATTGTATCCTATAATTGTATCCTATAATTGTATACTATAATTGTATACCATAATTTTATACTATAATTGTATACTATAATTGTATACTATAATTGTATACTATAATTGTATACTATAATTGTATACTATAATTGTATACTATATTTGAATCCTATAATTGTATACTATAATTGTATACTATAATTGTATCCTATAATTGTATACTATAATTGTATACTATAATTGTATCCTATAATTGTATCCTATAATTGTATACTATAATTGTATACTATAATTGTATCCTATAACTGTATACTATAATTGTATACTATAATTGTATACTATAATTGTATCCTATAATTGTATCCTATAATTCGATACTATAATTGTATACTATAATTGTATACCATATTTGTATAATATAATTGCATACTATAATTGTATACTATAATTGTATACTCTAATTGTATACCATATTTGTATAATATAATTGTAAATTATAATTGCATACTATAATTTTATACTATAATTGTATACTCTAATTGTATACTATAATTGTATACCATATTTGTATAATATAACTGTATAATATAATTGTATACTATAGTTGTATACCATAATTTTATACTATAAGTGGATACTATAATTGGATACTGTAATTGTATACTATAATTCGATACTATAATTGTATACTAGAATTGTATACTATATTTGTATACTATAATTGCATACTATAATTGTATACTATAATTGTATACCATATTTGTATAATATAACTGTATAATATAATTGATACTATAATTGTATACAATAATTGTATACTATAATTGTATAATATATTTGTATACTATAATTTTATACTATAATTGTGTACTGTAATTGTATACTATAATTGTATACTATAATTGTATACTATAATTGTATACTATATTTGTATACTATAATTGCATACTATAATTGTATACTATAATTGTATACCATATTTGTATAATATAACTGTATAATATAATTGATACTATAATTGTATACAATAATTGTATACTATAATTGTACAATATAATTGTATACTATAATTTTATACTATAATTTTATACTATAATTGTATTCTATATTTGTATAATATAATTGTATACTCTATATTTGTATACTATAATTGTATACTATAATTGTATACTATAATTGTATACTATAATTGTATACTATAATTGTATACTATAATTGGATACTATAATTGTATACTATAATTGTATACTATAATTGTATACTATAATTGTATACTATATTTGTATACTATAATTGTATACTATAATTGTATACTATAATTGTATACCATATTTGTATAATATAACTGTATAATATAATTGATACTATAATTGTATACAATAATTGTATACTATAATTGTATAATATATTTGTATACTATAATTTTATACTATAATTGTGTACTATATTTGTATAATATAATTGTATACCATATTTGTATAATAGAATTGTATACTATAATTGTATACTATAATTCCATACTATAATTGTATACTATAATTGTATACTATAATTGTATACCATATTTGTATAATATAATTGTATACTATAATTGTATACTATATTTGTATAATATAATTGTAAACTATATTTGTATACTATAATTGTATACTATAATTGTATACTATAATTGTATACTATAATTGTATACTATAATTGTATAATATAATTTTATACTATAATTGGATACTATAATTGTATACTATAATTGTATACTATAATTGTATACTATAATTGGATACTATAATTGTATACTATAATTGTATGCTATAATTCTATCCTATAATTGTATTATACAAGAAATTTTTGTAGAGCCACATAGATAATATTAGTATTTTTGTATTTGCTTACAATTTTCCTTTAGACATTTATTCATTATTATTTATGACCGCATACCATTTAAAAACACTTAAATATTTGAAAACCCATATTTTCTATTTTTCTGTTTTTAATTAGAAAGGAATTGATCTGCATGTAAGGCTTAGCTTTTATAATATCTAATCACCAGCTTAAGATGAGGTTTACAGAAATTTGTTAGTTTTTCATCGGGTAGAATTTGCATTTAGGAACTTAAGAATGTATTACATGAAATAATATTTTTAATCTTCATTCTTTGTTAATCAGATCGAGCTAAAGATTTCAGTCAATAGCTTAGCCATTTACATATGAATAATAAAAATAAAGATATGATATAGTTGGCGGATAAAGTCAATGTTTCTCATAAAGTTAAGAACCTTGATGAGAGGTTCCGAAAAGAATTGATCTTTCAGAGACTTATGACCTAAAGCTATGTGTTATATCTGTTGTGAGTTTAAGGCACAAGCATTTTACCTATTGCTTTTCAAATCTATTTTCTCTCATTGTTTCTTAAGTCAAATGAGCCTACTCTACACTTTGGAGTAGATTGAAAATCGTACGGAAAAACATTTGTTATTAGAACTAAGAGTCATTGTCTCATAATCTAGTGTTACATCCTTATTTNACTATAATTCCATACTATAATTGTATACTATAATTGTATACTATAATTGTATACCATATTTGTATAATATAATTGTATACTATAATTGTATACTATATTTGTATAATATAATTGTAAACTATATTTTTATACTATAATTGTATACTATAATTGTATACTATAATTGTATACTATAATTGTATACTATAATTGTATAATATAATTTTATACTATAATTGGATACTATAATTGTATACTATAATTGTATACTATAATTGTATACTATAATTGGATACTATAATTGTATACTATAATTGTATGCTATAATTCTATCCTATAATTGTATTATACAAGAAATTTTTGTAGAGCCACATAGATAATATTAGTATTTTTGTATTTGCTTACAATTTTCCTTTAGACATTTATTCATTATTATTTATGACCGCATACCATTTAAAAACACTTAAATATTTGAAAACCCATATTTTCTATTTTTCTGTTTTTAATTAGAAAGGAATTGATCTGCATGTAAGGCTTAGCTTTTATAATATCTAATCACCAGCTTAAGATGAGGTTTACAGAAATTTGTTAGTTTTTCATCGGGTAGAATTTGCATTTAGGAACTTAAGAATGTATTACATGAAATAATATTTTTAATCTTCATTCTTTGTTAATCAGATCGAGCTAAAGATTTCAGTCAATAGCTTAGCCATTTACATATGAATAATAAAAATAAAGATATGATATAGTTGGCGGATAAAGTCAATGTTTCTCATAAAGTTAAGAACCTTGATGAGAGGTTCCGAAAAGAATTGATCTTTCAGAGACTTATGACCTAAAGCTATGTGTTATATCTGTTGTGAGTTTAAGGCACAAGCATTTTACCTATTGCTTTTCAAATCTATTTTCTCTCATTGTTTCTTAAGTCAAATGAGCCTACTCTTCACTTTGGAGTAGATTGAAAATCGTACGGAAAAACATTTGTTATTAGAACTAAGAGTCATTGTCTCATAATCTAGTGTTACATCCTTATTTAGGTTGGATTGCAATAAAATGACTACAGAAAAGCGTCTATGAGTTATAATTTAATTTATGTAAAGGCTTTTTTCTGTAGCAAGAAAATGCAAACACCTAACAGTAGTACCAAACACGGTACCACAAAAACACTGCTTGTCGGGAATTAAATTGATGATAATTTTAATTTTTTTATTTTGTATGTAATTTGTATATGTTTGGTAGCAATACCAGCTGTAAAAATAACCACAATAAATCACGTAAAATTACAATTATTATCAATCTACATAAACCTTTAATTTGTTTACTACTGACATTGGTCTCTGAGTTGATAGGTAGCGTACCAGAATGGCGGCCATACAATGAAGAGAAGCGCACTAAAATAGTAATATCGCATAGCTCAATATTAAGAGGGTTGGACAGTATATATTTCGTGGTATTTTTAGATCCATTGACTAACACTCTTTGGTACTTTACAATACCATATTACAACAGAAATGTTTAAGACTTTATCCATCTTTAATGTCTTTTAATAGATTTAGTTTATCTCTGGCATCAAAATGTTAAGAGTGACAGAGATATTGCCATGTCAAGTTTGAAATACGTAGGGTCAAATACGAAACCAGAGTTTCTAAATAACTCCAGAAGGTTTCAAAAATCGTTAACAATTTTGAGTATCATTTACAGTAACATACAGTTTTATATAGTACAATTAGTTAAATATTAGTTGATATATATGTTCTCTCTGTACCTTATAGGTTATTGTGAATTCAAGAATCTAAAGAGAAAATAGTTCAATTGCTTCCTAACAGCTTTTTTTTAACGGATTGCACATTTTCTGCTGCGATCATCCTTACGATGTTCAGCTTGTGTTATGGGTTTCACGTGATGATGTTTGTTTGAGCCTCGGTATGAATGAGGTTAGCAGATAAATGTGAGAAGTAGAAGTTTCATGTTGAACTCACTCAAAAGTTAGTGTACTCTAACTTTATTAGGATTAAACGGTTGTATTGTCTCGTAAGTTTTCCTTCCGAAGCCACAAAACTCTGACATCCAGACTGTTGTAACCCTGACGATGGGAGAAGTATCTCACGAAAGGTATCTTACGAAAAAGCGTACGACTCACGACAAGATAAATATCCTACATCAATATCCAGATTGTTATCATATTGAATTGTTAAAGTATTTCACCATGCTGACATTGGACTGTAAAATTTTTATTTTTATCGGCAAAATCTCGCATATTTACTGAGTAGCATTCACTTTCTCACAGCAAATCAAACGCCTCTCAAGAGTTTACACAAAGGACGTCACCTGACAAAGCATTCTACTCCAGTTGTAAATTTTGTAGCAATTTTGTGGTAAGTAACCATGGTAGTAACACTACCATGGTTAATGTCAAGCATATGATCAGATTTGCACAAATTGTGATAAAAAAATCACTTTTTTAAACTGTGTAAGAAAAAGTCCCAGATATCACGAAAGCATGCTAAGAAGGCAAAGAAAGCTTAAAGCGTGGCAATGGAAATGATAGCAGAAATACTGACAATTATGAACAAGAAATTGAATGTCTTTATTCACTAAAGAGAATTGGTGAAATGTCAAAAACGAATGGTAAACTCCAATTCATGGTAAGCGTAAAATACTTCAATTAATATTATCACTACACCTTGAAAACTCAGTTAGACACTATGACAATATGCAGTGGTATGAGCTATGATCATTTTCTTCACATTTGCCAAACGGTACCAAAACTAAAAAAACCGAAAGGAAAAGTTAAAATGGAAGGTGCATCAGCTATTGACACTCTAGGTACATATACCATGGATGTCAATTCCACCGACAAAAAAGAACAGAAAGAAATATTCAATCACATTGAATGTCATAACTAAGCTCTATCGCCAATAATTAAGAGCAAAACTTGTGAGGATGATGCGTGAATATCTCCTAATGTGAACAAGCGCATTTACAGTTTTAATAAAGTCCTCTATGGTACAGATAAACTTAAATACCACCCACGAATTTCCAAAATTGCGATTTAGCACAAATATAGATAAACATGTCATAAACTGTCAAAGTTTAAATGTGATACCGAAGTTTCTGGCTTTTAATATTCCTCACTGTGAAAAATTTCTTCAAAGATCTATAAGGAAGAGATTGTTACGTGATGCTATTCGCAGAAGAGTGAAGGAAAAGGCTCAAATTCAGAAGAATCTTACACAACATTCTGACCATATCTTTAAGGTGGTTTCTGCAGTGGATTGTTATTTGATAACGCGTGCCATTAATAAGAATATCAAGAATTATGTTTCGTCAATAGTAAAGTCTCACACGAAGAAATTACAGTCCTTGACCAAGAATAGTGCCACACCCTTCACTTCGGAAGAGGTCATCCGTAATTTTTCATCTTACTCTTTGTCAGAGGAAGAACGAGACATTCTCACGAATGGATTGTCATTTGCTATACCACCCAAATGTTTACGAAAATCAGATGTGTTTGTTACTTTCGAAATGGTTAACAATTTTCTAATTAGTCACTTGAGAGAAAAAAATGATAAAACAGAAGTTAGATCCCAATTGTCTCATTTGGCAAACAGCTATGTTAGTGGATACAAACCAACTTGGAATGTATTAAAGAAACATAATATTTTGAATAAATTGAGAAAAAAACAAAAACATTGTGATTTTAAAACCTGACAAAGGAAATGGAGTGGTGATTGTTGATAGAAATGATTATGTTAGAAGAATGTTAGAGGTTGTTCAAGATACTAGAAAATTTAAAGTTTTAAACGAAGACCCGACTTTAAAACGGGAAGGACAACTTCAGAGATGTTTGAGACAGTTGAAAAAGGATAATATTTTGGATAGTGATATTTATGACAACATTTACCCTAAAGGTTCTTTACCAGCTAGGATTTACGGTTTGCCTAAAGTGCATAAGAAATTTGAGAAAATACCATCTTTTAGGCCGGTTGTTTCCTCAACTGGTACTTTTAATTACCAATTGGCTACGTTTTTAGGTGATTTGGTAAAGCCTCTCATTTCGACAGAATATTCGGCTAAGGATACGTTTTCCTTCATTGATGAAGTTAAACAGGTTAGTGCTGCTAATAAATTTATGATTTCGTTTGATGTTGTCAACCTATTCACAAATGTCTCTTTGGAGGAAACTATAGATTTAGCTGTTGAGTTGATCATCACCAAAACCTCTGGTAACAAGTTTTCAAGAGAATGTCTTCGCAAAGTTTTTGAGTTTGCCACATTGAAAACTTTTTATTTGAGGGTATAATGTATGACCAAATAGATGGTGTCGCAATGGTCTCTCCATTAGCGCCTATTATGGCTAACCTTCATAATGGGTCATTATGAAAAAATCTGGATTGAAGAATTTGAGGGTAAGAAGCCACTGTTCAATCGTAGATATGTTGACGACAGTTTTTCTCTTTTTGATTGTGAACAATAGACCCTAGATTTTTTGGGATATTTGAATACACGGCACCCTAATATTAAGTTTACATGTGAAAAAGAGGATAACAAAAAGCTACCCTTTTTAGACATTATTTTGAATAATAGTAATGATAAGATTCAAACGTCTGTTTTTCATAAACAGACATACACCAGACTTTTGACTAACTTTAATAGTTTTGTTCCTTTTCAGTATAAAACAGGTTTAATTAGAACGCTTTTGGAGAGAACTTCTCGAATAAACTCTTCTTGGTATTCTTTTGGTATTGATCTAAAAAATTTATACAATATATTAGGCCGTAACTTATACCCAACATGGCTTGTTAATAAAATTGTTCGGGATTATCTCAACAAATATTATGTTAAAACTGACAAACCGGAAAATGTTGAGATTCGGGACACGAGGTATTTTAAATTGCCGTACATTGGTAAAAATTCTATCATTCTAAAAAACAAATAAAAAATGTTGTGAAAAAACATTGTAAAAAGGTTGATATTAAATTGATTTTCACAACTTGTAAGCTCAGGGATTTCTTTTATAATAAAGACAAATTGGTCAGTTTCTCACACGCATCTAATGAAGTGTATGAGTTTGTTTGCGCCAGCTGTAATGCTAGCTATGTCGACGAAACTGAAAGGAATTTGTCTACAAGAATTAAAGAGCATTACAAGGACAAAAATTCGCACATTTATCAACATATAAATGCCTCTTTAGACTGCAAAAGAGTTTGCAATAATGGTAGTTGTTTTTCCATTTTAGATAATGCAAGAACTAAGTACCAACTACGTATAAAAGAGGGTTTGCATATCAAATGGAAACAACTGGCATTAAATAAACAGTTGTATTGTTACATAGCACAGTTGCTTGTTTAGTGTCTTTGTTCTGCGTTATCTCTTGTGTATTGTTACATACGCTCTGTAACACTGAATTATGATGTTTTGCTTAGTATAAAATGCCTTGTTGATATTTCTTGTACATTTTATATACATTCTGAAGAAGGTATGTGAATACCGAAACATGTTAATGATGAAAAGGTTAAAAACTATCGTGTTTTTATGAAATGTTCACCCACGAATTACCCAAATTCCAAAAAGCTAAGATATTTGGCATTCCTGATGCCGAGTGTGTGTTTTTTTTTAAATTCCACTTAGTGAGAAAAGTCAAAAACTCACAATATTTTACGACCAGCACTCAATACCACAACTAAGTGAGGAAAAACAAAAACTGATGACCTTTAAAAATAGAATCTATGAAGAATATCCTCAACACCACAGATATCAATGATATGATGAGACTACTTGGCAGAGTAAATTACCTGTCAAAATGTCAAGAGGTATCAGATGTACTTAAACCTCTGAGGAAGTGACACAAGGATGTTCCATCCCATTGGGAATGACAACAAGAATAAGCTTAGCAGACAGGTTTAAAACTCATTTCTGGTACCTCTGTACTCAAATATAAAAAGGTAAATGAAGAGGTGACAGTTAAAAATGACCCCAACTCCAAAGGAATTTATTGCTGTTTGAAACAAAATAAAAAAAACAGTCTCATTTGCATGTAAAGCTCTTACTCTTGCCCAACAAAACTGTGCACAGATAGAAAAGGAGGTGCTACCTTTACTTTTTATGTAAACGATTTAATAAGCACACCTGTGGAAAACAAATGGTACAAGAAGACACAGATCACAAAACTCTTGTAAGTATACTCCAGAAATCCATTCACTTAAGAATTTACAAATAAAGTGAAAAGCAAACCAATGATACATACCCCATTCCTTAGTTATCATCTATTATCATCTATTCATTCTACAAAAATAGAATACTCTGTAAATGTTGATCACTACTCTGACTTCCCTTTGTTGATGAACTACAAGAAGACACTACCTCTGAGAACATTATTGAACTTACAAATGCCTACTTTGCGGACCATGGAACTCCAGAATCAGTTATTAGTGAATATGGCCTGCAGTTCGTCAGTAAAGAATATCAAGAATTCAGCCAGGATTGGGGTTTCATGCATATAACTAATTTGCTACTCCAGTCAAAAATGCAACGGCAAAGCGGACGTCACATTGAACAGAGGCCCAAAAGATGGCAGACTACAAGAAAAGTATATTGGAGTGGAGGAATATTCCTACACCAGATAATTATTTCCCAGCACAAGTTTCCCAGTTGAAAAACAAGAACATATACGTCTACAGAAAAAGCCAAGCCAAAGTCTAAAGTGGTAGAAGGAATTCAAGCAATAATCAGGAAAAGAAAACAACAGTGTAAGGAATATTTGAGAGAACAATAAGAGTAAAACGAATTAGAAAGAGGAGATGTGTAAGACTGCAACCAGCTAAACCCACACAATCTTGGATAGTTGGGTCTTTTGCTGGTAAAGTGGTCTCTAGGTCTGTCTTAGTAGAAACAGTGGATGGCAAAGGTTCTTGAAAAAATACTAAGTGGGTTAAGAAGGATGAATACACAAGGACTGCTTTTCAGATAGATAACAGTGACCTCCTGAATTCTCACAGTGAGCCACAAGTTGCTGATAGGGATATTTTCGCATCATAGAACATGCTAAACCAACAGGAAGTTTCTGTCCTAAAACCATTTGCTGTAACACCAGAGAAGATGCCAGTCAAAGATAGCAGGCCAGAGTCCATTTGTGTCACAAAGTTAGAGAAAGCTCTAGTAAAGTCAACAAGTTACAGAGATAATTAAAGTGTAGCAGTCATAATCTCAAAAGGAACAGAATAATACCTTGGTTATGACAGAGCAGATGAAGTCCATGCTCTGCAACCAACTGTATACATAAGTTCGTGAGTTTAGTGTAATATCAAAGGTGACACATTTCAAAAGGACCACGTCGATTAACAATATTTAATTAGAAAAAATCGTGTTATTTAATTTGATTTTGTAAAGACATGATAGAATAACTTGTTTACATAAAAGCAACTGCTCTGGTTCACATCAATATACATACCAACCGCAAAAATTTGTGACATAGAACTCTGAGTTTGATGTTACATTGCACAGTATAGATTTAGAAGTAAAAATAATGAATTTGCTTTAGATCAATAATTGTAGTACCTCGTTATTGTGTCAAAACGTCTGACAATTTTGTAACATTTGAAAGAAAGTAAAATGCACTAGGGCTTTTCATGTATGCTGGATGCACGTGCCTTGCATCTTTTCATTGAGTGGCAAGGGAAATAAAATCAATACCTTTTGGAGTCTTAATGATTTGGTGTAAACCATACCATCAGTTACACAATTGCTACTCATCTAGTATGCAACCAGCTAAAAACAGACTTAGGAGAAAGTAAGGAAGTCAATTTGATTATCCTAACTTTTTTCCCTCGACGCTTGATACTACAAAGCAAAGGTTTATCAGTTTTTATAGCACCAAAGCTAATTCCTAAAGCTTTTCACAAATAATTTTGTGCTGTTGCCTATAAAACGCTGGTCAACAATATGCCCTCAAGTCGATATTTTCACATTAAGAGTTAAAAGTCTGACATTAAAATATAAGAGGATTAAAAGGTTATATTGAACTGGTTTCAGCTTTTGGATATGAAAGACAATGTACTGACATTTCTATTTTGAACTAAACGTATACACAATACAGAGAAAACTTTGGAGATTTTCAATTCAAATCAAACCTTAAAATATCTATTTATAAGAATATGAGTAAAAGCCATACAATTTCTGAAAGTTCTCTTTTTTTAAATGTGTTTAAAAATAATTTCTTCTGTTGCTTTCCTTCCTGGCTCTGTAAAACATTACAAATCCTCTTCTGGCTATTTGACCTTTATGGCAGAAGAAATAAGACAAGCTTGTCAGCTCTGATAACCAATCTTCTTTTTCACTTCAAGTCCTTAAAATTCTTTTATTTTGTTTTTCACTGTTAGAGTTGAAAACCTAATGCATATCAGATTTTTTAGAAGTCTTGCAAAAGAAATTAATAAAGATTTCAAGAAGGCTTGAGTCCAAAACATAAAAAAAAGTCTTTAAATTCATACAAATGTAAAACCATTTAAATAAAAGTGTACTTCCAACTTTTGGTATACTGTTTTAAAAAAACCACAAACTTAATTTATGACATTTTACTGGAATACACATTTTAAAAAAATTTTAGTTATGCCGTATCTTGTTTGATATTAGCAATCGTATCTTAATTAATCTTCGATAAAATGGACCATCGGTATTAGGGTATAGAAGAATTTGCTATAAATTAACTAAGATTTTATCTCAAAATTTACCAAGGGATTCTGTAATTTCATAAACCTGACACATTAATTAAAGTCCTTGATGACCATTTTTATTCTATGGGTACTTCTCATGTCCTTCTCAATCTCATAGCTTTAGAGATAAATCATTGTCTGCCCCGCCTCTGTCTGAGCCGATCAAGTTTTTAAAGGTCATCTTGTCAAGTATTTACCGCCCAAAAAATAGCAAAGCTGACCAGCATAAGAAGTTTTTCATTAAACACTACGTTGCTTTATTAAACATGTTCCCCGTGACCTCCCCATTTTGAAGTGGTTTCATGTTTCATTAGAGAATATTCCAATGGTTGCTTACTAATTGTATATAAGGAAGAAACATTTTACTAGAATTGTTTTCGCTTTGAAATGAAGGTGACAAGAAAGGACAAGTTTCCCAATAGGAATCTGAAATAATCTCACTACTCATTCTATCTATAAACTACACATTTACCAGGAGTAAAGCTCATGTTTACCCCATAATACATAATGCTCAACAATATCGATAACTACCTTGTTCTATTTTGAAACGTTTTACTAAGATAATTAAGTAAACAAATAAACGAAAATAATAGTGTTCTTCTGCTACCATTACAGTGTTTGATGGAAATCCAAAGCGAATATACAAGATAAAAGAGAAAACTCAAAATTTGTGTATAGAACTTAAGGTTTCGTGTCTTACATTCATCAGCTTTACTGGTTAAAAAACATTACAAAAAGCATATATATATATGACAGGCCATTCAGAACTGCAATAGGTAAAAATGTAATCATAGGTAAAAATATAATAGTAATAATAATATAATTGTATCAATCAACCGATTATATTTTTACCTATTGTTGTAGTTCTTAATGACCTTTAAATAATATATTTGTATATGTACTTTTTTTAACGTTTTTTAACCAATATAGCTGATGAGTGTAAGACACAAAACGTCAAGTTCTTTACACAAGTTTTGAGTTTTCTCTTTTACCTTGTATTAAGGTACTTATTTATTTATTTATTATGTTTCTATTTATTTATATTAATACAAGAAAACCGAATGAAAAATTAGATCTACATAAAGATGTCTGCAATTTCTATTGTATGGTATTCTGGGATATATAGACAATCATAATTGATCATAAAAGTAAAGCATTCTTTACGATTATCACGAAATTGCTGTTTTATATAAATTCTTTTAATACCATAAAACTGACTTGACGTATATATATATATACAAATTCTTTAGCTTCCTTCCTAACAGAATGTGATTTTTTTGCTCCTCGTGTGTTTGGACGAGTATCAGCATCCAATCAGCAGATAAAACTAAGTACGTAAAAAGAATAACCGTGGTTGGCTTATTAGAGAATTCCAGCTGGGCCAAAACCATTTACCGTAAATTTTGGGGAGACTTTAGGGTGGTTCATGTTGCACATATTATTAATATTATTATATTTTTATTATCATTATTATTATTATTATTATTGTTATTATTATTGGTATTATTATATATTAAGTAATTTTAATAAAGAATAAGAAAATGAAGTACTATATATATTCTATACTCTTTTTGATATCAATTTCTTTCGGTTTGTGCCTTGGTTTAAAAACTTCTTAATACCGAATTATAACCAATAACCTAAGGTACTAATCCTTTTATATAAATCTTCTTTGCTATCTATTTAGTTATGTTCTTGTAAAAATGAATAGGAATGTAAAACTCTGAATTTTTTTTCGTTGTTTGAACAACATAGTTCATTATCAGATGGAAAGGGCTCTTCTAAGAATATGAGCAGTACCATCAAGGGGAATCTTTTTTTTATCAGTAAATAAACAACTTTCCTGGGATTTGATTGACGTCTTTCTGTGGCTCCTTTTTAATCATTCAAACTATACCAATTATAACAGGGATGGTCTTAATGTTCATCTTCCACATTCAAGCCACTTTTTTTCAAGATCTTTATTTTATATTGTCTGGCTTCAAAGCACTGAATGCAATTTACAGATTATACTGCTATTGGATCAGTTTCGAAAACAGACAGTCAATACCTCTGTAAAGCATTTACTAATTGGGCTTAGCTTCATTAATCAACTAAGTTAAAAAAAGTCATGTATTTGTAGTAAATCATCACAAAACAGATACTGTACAGTCTATATTGTACAAAGTAAATAAACAACAAACTAATTCCATATGCGGAGAAGAGGCAATCGTTTACTTCCAAGTGACTAACCTACAAGTCAAAAAAACTGAATCCATGGAAGGTGATTTGTACCTTTGCAAAGTAAATTTACTTCCATTACACCAACGTCAGACAACCTGGGTTTGTCTACATTACGTATTTTTGAAAAGGAAAAGATTTACGATTTACAACCTCACTGCAGCGTGAGTTAGTGAAGAGGTCAAGGAAAAATTCAAAATGATAATACGGTAAATGGCTTCAAATTTGGATCAGATAAAAGCTTTCTCAGCTTGCAATTCAAAAAGAGAATCTTGTACTAAACCCCAGTGAAGTATATAAAACAGTATATATCTGGCAGTACATATATATATATATGACAGTATGTATATAACAGTGCAAATTAAGTGTCAGACGAATTCTGAAATGCTTGATTAACGATGAACCCCCCAAAACTGTATAAGTTAACATCAACAAAGAACGCAAGACATGACCTGAAAGTAACTAAAATGACTACATACAACAACAAGATGAACCGTAAAATTGCAGTAAAATACACTAATGTCATGAACGATTGTGCACGGGAAGACTTTTGGGAAAACGTTTATGGCTCTAAAGGAACAATTGGTCATTATCAATCATTTTCTTACAGTAACGACAAAAAAAAATAATTCAATCATAGCAAATGTTGCTAGTCCAGCTTCCGATACACACACAAGTTCTGTCGTCTGTATCTTTTATATAAATATACATCTATTTGAGTGTGAGAAATACGTGTGATTTCCCAATAATGCCAAAGAGGGCTGCAGTGGCAAATACGTAATCAGCCATGATCTCAGCTCATCGTCCCACAGAAATCCGGTCAAAGACCGATGACTTAGCGTCTCAACATAATCTGGAAAATGATGTGGTGTCTGTCTCTTGACACATACACACATACACACTGGTTGTTTTCGGATGCTTTGACTGCAAACATAAAGTCAGCAAATGGTCCATGATCCGAACTTAGTCTCTTTAGCAGCACCCATGGTTCTCGTGGCATATCTTTTCCAGAAGGTTGAGTTGATGTTGTTTGCAAGGACTGTTTTAACGTACATTCATTGATGTTATATCTACCCAGTCACTTCTCTGATATCCACAGGTTTTGGAAATGTGTCATTTGTTCCTCGTGCAATCTCAGACATTCCAGCTGACAATGGGTATCTTGAAGGGAGTCTCTGTGTTTTGTTCCCGCGGTAGCGTATTAAATTGAGCAAGAGGCCATCTCTACTGATTCCGGTGGATTCCAGAAAAAACGGGGCGTAACTTAGAAGGGGTAGAGAAAATACATCCAGCTACCACTCGCAGGCTGTTGTCTATCAATTCCAGATGTTTCACATGAGAGCTAACGGTTTAGCCAGAGCACAGTAATTAGTTCCCATCGATTATCTGCAATACCGCGTAATAGGGTAGATCTTGCGCAAACGTCATTCTCTTTCTGATGTGTGATTTGTATGTAAGTGATCGATCAAGTGTTACAACGAGGTTGTTCTGTTTTTTTCGCTAAGAGATGATGCCTGTAAAAACTGTGCTAGTCAGTTAACAAGATGGAATACGCTTAAGGCTATTTTAGTTGTGTTACGTTTTAGTCTCCAATAATTGAAATACTAGGGATAGATGGAGACTTTAGAATTGATAGGGATGAAGATGCTAAATGAAGACCTAAATGGTTCTGCATTCTCCTGACAGCACTTTTTGAAGAAGCTCCAGAGATACCGTTCTTGTCGTTATCTATATCCATTGTTTAACTGTTCCTATTGCTCTGATTGTTGACATTAACTTTCCCGAACGTGACAAATTTGCCTTGTTACGGGCTGGGCCGCAAGGAAGGTGTCAACCCCCTCCCCAATCTGGCATAACGACACTAGCAAAAAATACTGTCTTGCGCAAGTAGAAATTTTCAAACATTACACACGAACTTTATGTGATAAACTTCAAACTCAGCCACATCCAATCACTAATTATTACTCAGCTATCGAACGCTACATATGGAAACATGATGTTAATTCCTCTGTAACTTTTTAATTCACAAGCTGTCTTTCACTTTTAGTTTATATGCAAACTATTAGCCTTCTCAAATCAATCAAAATAAATCGCCGGAACCAACCTGACATAGTCATTAAATAAAATTGAAGAATCACCGGCGTCCAGATGAGATATCCTTATATAAAACCAATACAGAGTCATCACGAGAACACAAAAAACCCCAATACATCACTTACATTGGAATCTTTGCATTCCAACGTCACACATTTTTCATACTTCTTTTAAAATAAACTAATCTAGAGCTTATTGAGCAACAACATAAAAGATTTGGCAAACATTCTGAAAGAAGAAAACTCAACTCAAATGTGCATTATGAAAATTCTTCAGGGCGTTTTAACTAGGTCCTTCGATTTATTGTAGAAGAAATAAAGAATAGCTTTTTAACATGTTATTTATATATTTTGGTAAGTAAATAAGGAAAAGAAAACGTTTGAAAAATTATTCTTTCCTCACTCTTTATTTTCTTACTTTGTCGCTTTCGTTTTTGTTTACTAATCAACAGCAAAATTGGAAAGAATCTTTTTCAGAATGATTTAGCTAAAGACGGTTTTAGGTCATCACCACCATCACCACCACCCCACTCCCACACAGTGATAGGGGCCTCTGCGAAAAGACTGTTGCAAAGCCAAAGATTTCGATACAAAACCTTAGTTGGACAATAGGCCATTAACATTAGGCTGGCAAGCTGAACAGTTGGAAAGGAAGAGGATAAATGCAAGGGAACGAGTGGGATTGAACTCGCATTTGTGTAGCTCAGATAGAGAATGTAGCCTAGTAAATATCACATAGTAATATCTTCTTAACTTTCTCTTGGCCTTACATACCAGCTACAATGGGAGAGAAAATCAGCAGTTTGTGGAAAGTTGGACGACGTAACAAGAAGATCTGGTGCTTGATAGAGATGTAACCATTAACAGCGAATCTTTAAAAGGATATAGCCTCTATAACTCATACAGAGCTCTAACTAATTTATCCAACTGATTTATTACATCCTGATAAGAACGAAAGTAGAAGACAAAGAGGAAACAAAACCGACTGGCAATAACCCACAAAATCATTGTAGAATTATCTTTATTTTATCATGGTATAGTTCCACATCGAGGTAAGTGGTGGCCCTGTTGTATTTATAATCAATTCCCAAAAAATTCAAATAAAAAAGGACGCAAGATACTCTGAATAAATCATGGCATTGGCTAGAAGGTTGTGGGCTATTTCTTTCCTTGATACGTTAAGATGTATGTATGTATTTATTCGCCACTAACAAAAAAATACAAATGTTCAAAGGTAAATGGTAAAAACCTAATACATGATGTTATCCAAAATAGTTAAAAAATAAGACTAAACAGAAACAAAAAAGAACGAAACAAACAGGCGGGACGGTAATCTAGAGAAACGGTGGCAGGGGTAGCATAATACAGATCATGAAGACCTTATTTTCATTATTTTCAAATTTAAAAACAACGTTATCTTTTGCTATTGGGGTCAGTTTAACAGGTTTGTCTACTTCACAAAATTAGCAGATTCATTAATTTCCATCGCACGTAGGTTTAAACTGTTGATATTGTAAATGCTGTAATAATGCTTGTATTAATTGCAAATAGCTCTGTACCGCGCATTTTATTCAAGGACCTCCTTAGGCGCTATACTTAGATTTCTTGTTTGAAACGAAAAGTATAATAAGAGTGAGAAAATAAGTAAAGAAAATAAGACAATAAGAGAGAGAAAAAATGACGAAAAAGAAAAAGAAAAACGTGACATGTTGTAACTATCTTTTCAAGCAACGTATGGCTGTTTCTAAAAAAACCATTAAAATCTTGTAATTCAAAAGCACTGTTTACTCTTGCATTCTTATTCCTTTCATCACGTAGCCAATCCTCAAGATACTCTTTTGGTACTCGGGGCTTCTGGGACTGGGCTGCGTTTGGGAATCGTTAAAAAGTATACAGAATATAGAGAGATTTGACAAAAATATATTTATAATCCTTTTTGTACAAGCGTTAGTTTGATGGCCAATTTAGATTAATCTGTATAACAGTGAGCATAGAGACCATTTGTTCTTCTCTTGTCTTGAGCTGTGCAGCTTTTGATTATCCACACATGACAGCTAGTACACTAGCTGCAGCTCTTGTAACTACTTAGAAAAAACTTAAATTCTTTTGGTTACTTTGCCTCCTTTGATGTGGTGTAGAATAAAAACGGACTGGACGAAGACGCATTTCTATATCATTGTGAATCTGTTCAAAAACGTTCAAAGATATGGCCGAGAAATTTTTTTGGATCAAATTAAATAACTAAACTTGAAAATTATTGCTTATTACTTGAGCACATTCATGTCTTTTGTTGTCGTGCAACGCTTCGTGCAGGGTGCACAATATCACCGAGTAAGTTCTGGCTTTAGGAAGGGAAAATTTAATGCTGTTTTGAGTTTTTTAAAAAATTATTACCAAAAACTACACAAGGAACCATTACAAGAAACCATGGTTTCTTGTGATGTTTAAAGCGAGTATATATATGGTTTTTAATTTATACAGTGCAAGAACTGGGTTCACTGGTGTTCCACATTTCGCAATGGATCTACAGTTGTCCTCTGTTATTCATCTTCATTACTGAACGAAAATCATCTTTTTTTAATTTTCGTCTTCGGATGTCTCCATTCTGGTTCTCGGCTTTGGTGTTGTCCTTACCTTAGACCTTAGGTCCTCCCATCCTGAGCAGGATATAGGGCAGCGAGACTTAATAGTGTTGTATTGGCTATAATTTTGATGATCGTTTGTCCGACTATTAGTTTGTAGAGCGGAGTACTGGATGATTTCAATAACTCTCTCTGCTATAGACAATCTTTGGTGGAATAATTCCCAGGAGCTACAACCACTATAGGTCCTATGTACAAACCCTTTCTTGTACTATTTTGGTGCTACTGCATGGTAGTTCATCACTAAGCCTGTATCAGTAGGTTTATTGTACCAAGACGAAAATAGTTTCTTTCCCTCTCTCGTCACAAGCATATCCAGAAAAGGAACAAAACAGCCTTTCTCTTGTTCGATGATGAACTTCAGATTAGGATGGATATTGTTGATTTAATCGAGTTTATGATAGTTTGTGATTTGTTAATACTACGAATTATATTATCCATATATCTCAAATACGATAATGCATCACCCTTTAAATACAGAACGTATTTTCTCAGCCAACCATTTTCTATTAAAGGCGCTGGAATGATTCAACGGCTACAAGTGCTGACGGTCAAGATAAAGCCTACCGTCCAACGTGTAGCACTAAACCTCATCATCCAAATCAACAGGAACCTGACGATCTGATCAGAGATCTAGACCTAACTAATTCTGGAGCTGAACTACTAACATCTCGATTAAAATAATGGAATTTGTTGAAAGGAGACTGTAAGGTGTCTGTGTACCGAAAGCGTCATGCCGTGTTTGAGAGCTTTTTTCATGCCAGTGGTGATATGTGCTATTGCAAGGATATAAACGGGTTATTTGCTGCTATTGGATTCGAACACGAGCCTTCCGAATGGCGTTTATTAAAAGATAACTCTGTAAGGAGTTTGAAAGTGGTTCTGCTACACAATGGCAACAAACACCCATCAATACCTCTTGTTCATTCCGTACACAAGAAGGAGAATTATGACAACGTCAAACAGCTCCTTGACAACATCAAATACAGCAGTTTCAAGTGGGATTTCTGTGGTGACTTGAAGATTATATGTTTTTGTATTGGTTATACAAGGTGGATACACTTAATATTCATGTTTCT
>RDPX01000164.1:766867-782203 GCA_003991215.1 Morbakka virulenta | reverse complement strand
AAAAAAAGGAAGAGAGCGAGAGGAAGACAGAGACACAAATGGATAGACAGAAATATAGACCGCAACAACCTCAACTGCAGACCAACGCAACTAATACAACTGGCTGAAGACAGAAGACGGTGGAGGGATATGACCACCCGAGTCTCTTGACATGGCACCACGGTAAAAGTGAAGATGTATGAATAACACAGAGAAAAAGTCAAAAGAGCCCCTTCAACAATTTTATGAATCAAGCTAATTGCACGCTCCTGCCAGAGGCCCAAAAATCACCTTACTGTGAAAAGGCTAACCAATTACTTCAGATTAAAAAAAAATCCTTTTCTGTTGTACCAATTAAGAAGCAAAACGTAGGTTAAGACAGACTTGTGTAACTCAGTCTGGACCACGTCTTAAAACTCTCACTATAATATTGTAAAAGAAAACCAACATACGTCTGAATCTTCCCATACAGGAAAAGATAAAAGTAGAACCTGATTACGATATAATATAAGCTCAACCACTTTAATTTACAGATAATCAAAACAGTAGAAGTTATTCTCAAAATTCTTAACTTTAAGGACTCAGTCGTTCCCATAGAAAAAAAGGTCAAAAGCTTCATAACGTCATGAGCCATAAGCTATTTCTAGCTAACTTTCGACAGATTTTTCTCCAATTTGCAGGCTACTAAAGTTACTAAGTACAATTGATTGACACTGGACGCTGGTTATTATTTGCTTCCAAAAGAACTTTACTGGAGCAACGTGGGTCCCATATCATATATTTTCAACAATATCGAGGTATGTCAATAACTGGAGAAAAACCCTTAGATATTCCATGGAAGCACTACCGCATAAAGATTTTGTATGTAATATTGCATTGGTAGAACGTCAAAATTTCTTATTTTTAAAAGTTTTGACTTCATTGACTCTATAAAGCCATAGTTATAACATCTTTATATTTTCATGAGAAAGTTTTTTTTGAGCTCAGAAAAACCTTATGACTTATGATTGATAAAGCTCCTATATATGTAACTATTTTCTTCTACAGTCATTTTCAACAGTTTAGCTTCTTAACGAGCTCAAAAGATAAACTGCCAGTCACTGGCAAAAACAAACATAAGATCCCAAGTGGCTGAAGTTTCTATAAACATTCCCCTTAAAAATAACAGAAATTTAAACAACGATCAAGTTAGATTACTCTCCTTTAATAATCATGCCGTGTTACAGGAAGGATGTTCTATATTGTCACTTGGGCCTATATAAGAATAATTTTTATTTACCATGAGTGACCTCAGTTATATTTAACACCACTTTGTGCTGTCCTTAAGCTATGTTTCATAAATTATTTTTTTTAGTTTTAACGTCATTTCCCCCCAGCAATTGGGGCTCAGACGGTGCCCTTCAGAGGGACTTTGATTTGGCAGTGAAGAATTTCTTGGCCGTATGCTTTTCCTGACGCCAACCAATGGCTTCTTCTTTTTTTTTAAGTTCCAAATTCTCCTCGACAGCTCGGAGAACAGAACCCGGAACTTCTGGTTACTATGCAGTTGCACTAACCATTGAGTCACGGCTCCTCGTATGTTTCATTAACATAACTGTAACCAATGATCAAAAGTTCTGTAAGTGGGGTGTTAAATAAAAATCCAATTAATATTGACTCAGCTTTCTCTTCTCTAACTTTGGTGCAATCATGCATCACAGTGAGTACTTAGAGAAAGCTTTGATTCTATTTCTGATTGTAGAATCCTGCCATCTTGGAGCCACAGGAGAAAATCATCTTCAATTACATCACATACAAAATTGACATTCTAATAATTAAATTTGTTCTTCCCATAAAAATTATGCAGACTAATGTTATGTATCAGAAAGAAATACATGCAAGATACAAGGATAAGAAGACTACTTTCAATACGTCACCCTAAAACGAGGTGCGTCTGTAACTCTTTACTGAAACACAAGGCCCTTCTTTACATCTTTTCGTCCGTATTTAAACTCTAAGTACAAAATATTAAATTGGTAATTTACATCATTTTTACTCAAATAAATTGCTTACACAGGGAATCTACTGATCCCAAAACTAATATTTTACCCAGTCACTGTAAGAGCTCAACATGGGACATGCTGACTCACTAATGTGATTTCATAATCTCAACTAGGACAACAACCCCATTGTGGGTGTTGCTGTGACTACAGTGGGTACATGTCAACTAATAAAAGTGATTTAAACCAGAAAATGATTAGTTAATATTACTGAATACCTAGGTCATAAAATGTTTCCATATTCACCGCCTAAATTACATTAAATTTTTAATACTAAATATTAACTTTTATTTCAAAACAATAAAATATCTACAAAAAACATTTTGCAGAATTACGAAAAAATATGGCCTTTGGCACATTTTTTTTGTTTTACCAGATTAGTTCCTTTTGTGTTGTAAATTTTTTAATTAGTTTTTACAATCAGCCAACACATTTGCTGAAATGTTAATCGATCAACGTAGAATGAGCTATACTTCCAGGACGTAGCTAGCTTTGAAATGAGGAAAGTCTCAAATGATAAACACTTGATCTGCCCTTCTACCAATACCACTTAAGAAGACAATTTTTAATAATCCTAAATCCTTCTAAAATGTGTAGAACCTGCATTGATACTAATGTAACCATATTCTATATTTTGTTCTAGATTATAAAGAGATTCTTGTGAATAGAAATTGCATGAATTCATCAATTATTGGGTTCTTACACCAAAAGTGTGATCTTGACACAAATGGTAATTTTTAAGATTTAACATTTCGGTTACTTTGTCATTATGCATTACTAAAAATTAAAACAACTGATACTTTTGTATTTGTTGTTGATTTATTTATTTTTCTGTTTGATTTTTTTAAAGTTCTAATATACAATTTTAATAGGTAAAACGGGGAAAACAAAGTAAAAGGTACGGTATTACGCAATCTGTTATTTTGATGAAACATTACATCTTAAACATAATTATTCATGCACTTGTTAATTAATAAAAAGAAATAGATCTATAATAATATGATTAATCTTTGACTTTTTTAAGATCACAAATCTCTTTTTACACCGCCAGTCTACTTGATGGATTTTTGCTTATCATAGAGTGTGTCACGTNGATCAACGTAGAATGAGCTATACTTCCAGGACGTAGCTAGCTTTGAAATGAGGAAAGTCTCAAATGATAAACACTTGATCTGCCCTTCTACCAATACCACTTAAGAAGACAATTTTTAATAATCCTAAATCCTTCTAAAATGTGTAGAACCTGCATTGATACTAATGTAACCATATTCTATATTTTGTTCTAGATTATAAAGAGATTCTTGTGAATAGAAATTGCATGAATTCATCAATTATTGGGTTCTTACACCAAAAGTGTGATCTTGACACAAATGGTAATTTTTAAGATTTAACATTTCGTTTACTTTGTCATTATGCATTACTAAAAATTAAAACAACTGATACTTTTGTATTTGTTGTTGATTTATTTATTTTTCTGTTTGATTTTTTTAAAGTTCTAATATACAATTTTAATAGGTAAAACGGGGAAAACAAAGTAAAAGGTACGGTATTACGCAATCTGTTATTTTGATGAAACATTACATCTTAAACATAATTATTCATGCACTTGTTAATTAATAAAAAGAAATAGATCTATAATAATATGATTAATCTTTGACTTTTTTAAGATCACAAATCTCTTTTTACACCGCCAGTCTACTTGATGGATTTTTGCTTATCATAGAGTGTGTCACGTGCTTTGTGACAAAATATTGTACAAGTTTATCTGCTCCTATGACCCAATATTATTTTGTTGTGTCAAATTTGCACTCCATTTTGTAGTTGTGACATGTTTTCCTCAAACTTGCTTCTTTAAAAAAAGATACTGTTTGCTCTGTAATAGTTATCATGCAATATTTATTTAGTTACACCACCTATATGTCATCAAATAAGTTACTAAATCTTGAAATTTAACAAAGAAGGAGCTACCTCTTTTAATACTGTCAAATTTAAAAGCATATAAATTAAGAGATTACAATTGCACAGGAATATTTCATTCAGTAGCAATAATCTTCCTTTCAAATCGCTTTGAAAGAACAAAATGAGGTAACTATATTACCTGTAGATCATTTGCACATTCTCACATCATTACTAACGTAGCACTCTGGATCTAGCTAAAAGACAATCAGAACTAACTCTGGATCTACCTAAAAGACAATCAGAACTAACTCTGGATCTACCTAAAAGACAATCAGAACTAACTCTGGATCTACCTAAAAGACAATCAGAACTAACTCTGGATCTACCTAAAAGACAATCAGAACTAACTCTGGATCTACCTAAAAGACAATCAGAACTAACTCTGGATCTACCTAAAAGACAATCAGAACTAACTCTGGATCTAGCTAAAAGACAATCTCAGCACATTGTAGTTGATGATAAGGCTAACGTAGACATTAACATTTTTGAGTAATTTTTCAAGTTACTTTTGTTCGGCAATCCAACACGTGTTGTATATTTGTTGCTCAACCAACAAAGAGCACATTTCTTTCCATTCTCAACCAATACCTATGCCCATTAATGCTGTTTTTCCAGTGTTTTTAAATATTGAAATATGTGACTTTTTTTTCAAAATTCTAATTTGAAATTGGTTGTTTATGAAACTAAAACAAAGCTCCACATTGAAAAAAACATATTTTTATAACATTTGAAGACTCGCAATGCTATAAATAAAATGACCTTGGAAAATAAAATAAAACTGTGTTTCCACTATTGAATTCTTAACCACGGTATAGTTCAAAATCGCAGAACGGATTAGATCTATTAAATTTTCCATAAATTAAATTTTATTCAATTCCATTTAATTTTGTCTGATGTTTTTCTCAAAGAAAGAGGCTCTGTCCCCCCATCCTGTTTTAGGTCATATTGAGATGTAAGAAATCAACACTGCTATCTTAGCTGGTCTTTTCGTACATATTTATGTCTTTCTTTATGGATTTATCTGACCCATCAAGTCTTCAGTCGATTTTTGACTGTTATTGTTTATTGTATTCCTTCCCACAATTGCTTACGAGAGGCCTTAGTTGTGGATCTGGATTTGGGGGGAAATTTTGTTTTCGTCCCACGATACAGACTTCATTTTTTTATTTGATTTTAGCTATAAAAAAACTGTGGGCTCCATTTTCCTTTAGCAATAACTTTTGTTCTTAAGCAAGATTTAACAACAATTTCAAAGGAACAACTACAAAATGTCCCTCCAAACCAGGTGAAGAAGAAATTCTATGACGCTCTGTTTTAGTATACTTGAGAAACATTAAACTTTCTTTAGTATCGATTAACATAAGGCACAGGTGCTAAAGTATGGCAACGAAATCAAGATAAGAAAAGGTTAAGAAATGTGTTTTATCTTTATCTTCTACGAAATTTTACCATGGAAGGTTTGCAGCAAATAGTTGAAGTAGTGTTAAATCGTGGCCCATTAAGTATGATCCTATACCAAGAAACAGAGTCGATTTCATGGTTGTTAAAAGGTAATTGTGCATTTAAATATTTTTTCTCTATTCTTTATTCACACCATTTTATGTAGAGCTTGTTATATAAGACCCAAATTTTTTTCGATTTCTCTCATCTTTTGCAACGTGCTTGAATACGGAGTTCCAACATTTTTACGTCTAGATCACGAATTCCATGAGCAAATTTGGCAATAAGGCTTGTTCAGTTTACACAAAGCCTAATTTATTTCGAGCTGGTGTACCATATTGAGGAAAACATATGTTTTCAATTTTTGCTCTTAAATTTTATTGCTAGAGGGTTAAATTTCAGGTTTTTTAAAAAATAAGACCTGATATTCATTTGAACGGTAAAAATTACATTTTTATCATGCCTCAGATCAAGCAACAGGAGAAGCCCACCATCAGTTTATATACTCATGTCTTTTTTTGTTATTTTAACACTTGCATCACCTTAGAGAATTACATAGATGGATGGAATTTGTTTAAGATTATGTAATGGTTGCCACAGAAGAACAGAATTTTTAAGTAGTACTATTTGTATGTTATATATTTTTTAATGTATTCTATTGCAAGACTTTAGAATGTTATGAGAATCAATGGTATGTGTTTACGAAAGAGATACATTTGACTCAATAATTTTATCTATCTTTTTATGTGCAGCTCTAAATGGAAGAACCACGTGTTTAAACTGTACTAAAGTTGCAGTATTAATACAATAAAAATGGAAGTCATTGTAACATTACTTTTGAAAATCAGTTGCTACTTGCTCTATAAAAAAACAGAATGTAGCAGCCGTCTCTTCCCTCATTACAATGACATTTTCAGTCTGCTAGCACAGATCTTAGAGAGATTTTGTTACTTTTGTTAATTCTTCAGAAAAGTATTGGAATTAATTTCTATTTTCCCTAATTCTATACAAGATGAATAATATAACAGAAATTTGTTTACTATCTACATCCTGTTATGCTATTTCTCAAAACGATTCCTCTTAAAATGTCTCCTTATTAGAATTCCTTAAAGAAGAAGCATTTCAGTGAACATTTCTTTCTAATTCAGTGACTAGGCTAAAGCCTACTCACTGAATGGATTTATGGATTTAATTTAACACGATCTCTATCGTAGTTACCAACGGTTCACTTGATTTATCTGATGCAGAGGGACATAGAAAAAATCTTTCAACCCAACTTACGAACATTGGAATAAACTGTATCAAATCTAGAGAAAAGTGTGTCTTGATACATTTAACAAGTAAGTTAAGCATTAATTACTTATTTTTTGTACATTACGTGGTATATTGCATTTTTTAAATAATTCTTGGAGGCACTATGTCTAAATTGTCGGTAAAAGAACATTTTGTTTGGTTCAAGCTTTCTTCCTTTCACATCTCATACCTTTTCGAAGCAGCAGAATTTCAAGACCACTTGGGGTTTTTATCAACTACTCATCACTATTGTCAAAAAAATAATAAATACGCAAATAAACAAGAAATACAGTCATTGCTAGCAACTAAGGAAAAATCAAACAAAAGTGAGCATTGAAACAACGAAGAATAAATTCCATATCAATTTAGGTTATGAAGTTACTAGAAGGAAAGGAATTGAAAAAATACATACTATCAAAGGTTTGCACTTCTTACTCAGAAAAGCTGTGTTCGACCAAGCTTATTTTCTCTATACGAATCCAGTGTCACCCAAAAGGCCCTGCCAACCTCCCCACCCCTCATTTTTCTATGGTTCTTTTCCATATTTTCAAAGCTTAAGTGACCTTTGCTTAATTGGGTCTTGTTTGAATGTTTTAATAGCCTAAAGTTGAGGTAATTAACTCAGGGAAGATTTCTACCTCTTAGAATGTGTTGGTTGCAATACCTCCTGCTCCTCGACGGTTTAGCTTTCTGTTTAGCATGTTTTTTAGCTTGATAGTAGCTCTAATTGGCCCCCAAACGAAACTTTTCCTTAGTTCACAGACAAAAGCTGAACCTATACACGCCCAATAGCCTCTTGTTCGTCTCATCAATACCCTTAATAAAATTTTCACTGCATGACTCATGATGCTCATTGTCATGTGCAGCTTGCATTCTGCCACAGCTGGCTTTTCGGCAATGCAATAAAGATGGATTTACCTAGGTCAATGGGAATATTTCCAAATTCGTAGATCTCGTTAAGCACTATCGTTAGTTCAACTTTGCCAGAATCACCTATGCTTTTGATAAATTCTGCAGCTAACTCATCTGTACCGACTGCTTTGTTGTTTTGCATTTTTGTAAATACTACCTGAACTTCAGATTGCAAAATCTTTGGATCTGTCATGTTGTTCTTTACATTCGGCATGTCTCCTCTCTCATCATCAAACAAGTCTTTCTCTATGATTGTACTTCCATCCTTTGCCTTTAAACATCCAGCCGCCGTACAATACTTTTTCTTAGCGATATCATTGATATTTCTAAACATTTCCTTTGGATTTATTGTTTTGTATGTCTCAATTTCTATACATTTGTTGTTTAGTCACGTTCCTTTTGCTTCCAAGCATTTTTTCTTTACCACTGTATTTATTTCATTGTATTTCTGTGTATCTTTGTCTTTGTACAATCGCCTTTCATCCATCAATTTAAGAAATTCATCTGTCATCCATTTTTTATGTTTCTTGGTTTTTCTTGGTGAAATCACCTCTTTTGCAGTTTCCACAGTTGCTTCCTTAAATATTTCCCAGCTAGATGTTTCATTTTTCTCTTCAAGGGTCTCAAATCGATTACTCACTTTCATTGCATATGCTAACTTCATTTTCTTATCATCCATCAGTGCTGCATAATCTAGAGCTTTATGTTGTGTTTGCCTTTTTACATTTTTAGCTGCATCTTTATGTTTGATACGACAGAAATATAGTCACTCTTGATGTTCGTACCAGGATAAGTTTTAGCTTGTTTTATCGCATTTCTATACCTCTTCTTGATAGTAGTATAATCCATTTGATTTTGTGTTCTATCACCTGGGCTTTTCCACGTATATATTCTTCTTGCTGGTTGTTGATACTATGTGTTTGAAATGAATAGATCATGTGCACAACATCATTCTACCTATCTCTTACCTCTGTCATTCCTTTCTCCCAAACCATGAGGGCCAATGATATCATCTATTCTTTCATCTCCTACCTTTGCATTAAGGTCTCCCATTACTATTAATAATTCATCAGATTTACATTGCTTCATTGCTTTTTTCATCTCTTCATAAAATTTGTCAAGTTTAGATTCTTCACAGCCAGTTGTTGGTGCATATACTTGCATTATTGCTATATTGAAAAGTTTCGCATTCAGTTTGATTATCATCACTCTATCTGACAAACACCAGTATCCTTATAAGCATCTTGAGGTATTTTCATCTAAGATAAATCCTACTCCTTTTTCATGTTTGTATCCACCTGAATATATTGTGGTATTTTTCTCTGATTTGAATATTCCGGTACCTTTCCACATGGCCTCACTAATTTCCAGGATGTTTATTTCCAGTCTGCTCACCTTTTGCTTCACATTGTCTAATCTTCTTACTTGGAATAATGTCCTCATATTCCATGTGCCTGCTCTTATTTGAAATTTTCTTGTTTTAATTGTATATCTCGCAGTAGATGGTTGACGGCCTGACTTCACCTGCTCGACATGAGGGCACCCACCGGGGGAGAGATTAGTACTTTCTTGTACAACCTCCTCAACGCCGTTATCTCTATTATTAACTATTGGCATAATCACAGTATTACTAGACTAAATACTACAGTGGTTCGCCATTGCCTACTGTAGGGTGAATGTAGAATGACCACCATTTCCCTTCCCAGCAGTTCCTCCGCCTGTAGCAACAGTCGTTGACTATTGGTGTCATTGTTCATCCGCCTTCATCACCGAGTTAACGCAGAATCAGCCGTTGGCTATCGCTCGTAACCCTGAGCAGGGACCTATACCAGGTGCTACCAGCTGGGTAACTGAACCTAAGGATTGCAAAGGGGCAGATGCGATCACTACTTGGGAAGGATATTTCCTCCTGCTACCTTATTTTTATATATAACTGGATAAAGAGAAATTATTGCTAGGAACTAGCGGCTGCTTGTTGTAACCAGCTTTTTAGTTAGTAAATGAGATGACTCTTCATCATTTTTTGCATAGAGTTAAAGAAGAAATATATGTTGATATTGAATAGTTATTTAAAATTGTGCTGTCACATTTAATCTGAATGGACTTTTAAAGAATGTAAAGAAAGTACAATCTTTTTATATTAGATGTTCATACTGAAATCGATTCACTCAGCGTTACAGAAAACTATTTATGCGAAAATATAAACAACATAGGAATCTCTTTAGATTGGCACACATTTATGAGAAAAGGTCGAACATCTGGACCTGAAAGAGGTTTTGGATATTACATTAGAAATGATGTTGAGTATGGAAGGAGAACAAACCTGGTAAAACAATAATTTAGAATCAATGTGGGTAGAAATACTACTAGCAAAATCAAAATCGTTTCTTGCTACTTTTTTCTTACAGACCCTTGATTCATGTAAATAAACATCAGAAAACGTTGTAACAAAATATAATCAAATGTTGAAAATTAAATAAGAAAGCCTGTGGTAACTCAAACTGTCCTGGGAGACACAAACAGTGACTACCTAAAAGACGATAATCCAAAAACCAATGAAATAATTAAACAGAACAAATTTTAACATAGCAATTATTAAAATCTGCTACACGAACAACTGAAAACGAAAGCACATTAATTGATAAAATTGCTTCTGCACAGAAACATTGTATCGCAAACACTATTGTTGATGGAAACTTCATAAATGACCATGATCTCACCGGTACAATTTTCAAAATTAACTGCAAAGATTCTAGCCAGGAAAAATCACAAAAAAAATTTTGGTCACTGCAACGATGTGTGATTTAATAACGAACTATATAATGAAATGTAGACTGTTTTTAACATGAAAAACTTTGACACCACCTGGCACATTTTTACAAATATGCTTTTACTTACGATCGATTATCGCAAACCCAATGACCGAAAACATTAATCGCGTTAAAGAATGATCCTGGTTGACAAGTGAGATCAGAAACATCATGAATGATTTGGACAAGGCTTTGAAAAAACTAAAACCCCGAAGAACATGATAGACTGACAAAAGTACAGACCCTTAAGAAACCGTGTCAACATCTCAATACGAAAAGGAAAATAGGAATATTTCAGATCGAACTTTCAAGAAAATGACAACCTAAATAAATTCTGACATTCTAATTTGAAATTTTACCTATGAAAGGATGAAAAACAACTTTCCCTGTCTTTGTAATAAAAAAAAGAGAGAATCTCTGATGAAAATACCATCTCAAATGGATTTTTCTCATTTTTTATTAATATAAGTAAAATCATATTTATACCACTACATTTGTTATGTAATAGCATATGAAAATTCCATAACTTTCTTGTTTAGCAAGAAAAACTTGTATTCACACTCCAGATGATACCAGAGAGAATTTGTCAAAATATTGAAAAATATGAGAAGATTATCTGCTTCAGGATAAGATAATCTACCACTTTCAGTTGTAAAAGATGCTGCAGAAGATCCAGCATCTCCATTGGCCTACCTTGTCAATCTTTGTCTATCAAATTCATTAGCCCCAAATTTGAAAAAAATTGTCAAAGTGATACTGATTTACAATAGTGAGGAAAGATCATTACTTCATAACTAAAGATCAACTGTAGTTATGAAGTATTATTCTATTATTATACTATTAGTCATATTGTCAGTATTTTTAAAGGCATTATTAAAGGTAGCTGTTAAAAAGATATTTAAGAATTTAATTTTGTAGTTCGGTAGAAAGGAAGGAGGAAGAATAGAGCCACAGTATACAAAGGATCCTCCTCTGATAGTTCATGGTCAATATGTGGAATTTTTTGTCGCTTTAATCGGCCCCCTTAGTCTACTTTCAGTTTTGAAGAACAGATTTTACATGGATTCTAAAGAGTCTGATGTTAGTGTTGACTGACAGGTCTCAAGAGGTTCAAACATTCTTGAGCTGAAGGAAACCTACCATGATAATTCTGGCTCCAACATCACCGTCTCTTTCTGCTTGTATGTTGAAGATGCTGTCAAGGTAAATGAACTTGTTCATCTCTTTCAGTGCCCTTTTCACAACAGACTGAGCACTTGGCTGATTTCCGTGCTACAGTGCTTGCGTTGTTCTGCATCTTCCTCTGGGTATGCCATAATCGAGCCAGGTCATCTGCAACGTCTATCACTTAACTGGGACATAAGCGTTCACTGAAGTGAATTCTTCTTTTGTGCAGTAGAAATCTTCACGACCCAATCGATGACCAGCAGGAACAGGAAAAGCAATAACAAAAATCCTTGTCTAACCCCTGTTTTAACTGAAAAACTGTATGCAAGCTTTCCGCATGTTAGTCCTTCTTTAGGGTGTCTAATGATAGCAAGTTTTACTGGCACTTCATAATGTCTTCGCAGTTTCCAGAGAGTATCCCTATGTACACTTTTGAATGCTTTTGGAGTCGAGAAGGGTGATGTAGAGGAGTTCTTCCACTCTGGTGACTGCTCTAAGATAATGCACATCGTAGCAATCTGGTCAATGCAAGAAATATTCATTTGAAGACAATACCTTTTATCCTTTAGTCAACAATATTCTTCATTTTGTCCAGTAGGATGCTGCTGAAGCATCCTACTGGATGGACAAGATTAAAGTTAGCTGGGATGGACAAGATTAAAGTTCCTCTGTAGTTTTTACACCTGCTGACGTCGCCCATTTTTGATGAGAAATGAGTTAACGAAATAATCGTTAACATGAAACGTGTTAATGAGTATCAATAAATATTCCTCATTCTTAAGATTTACCTTCAGCTTGGCCAGAAGAAAATGATAGTCTAAAGCAAAGGCAGGTTATTATTTGATTCGAACATCCTGGAGTGATCCTCTTGTAGGGAAACACTGTTCCACCAACGATTAAGGTGGCTTGTGGGGCATAGGTATCCAAACATCTCTCCGATGCCTTTGATCTGACTTACTTCATGAGAAAAACTGAAAGACGTAACCCATTCTCTACACCTCAGCAATCAAATCAACAAGATATCTTACACTCTTCCAGAAATATAGTTCTAGCACAAGAGAAAGATGACTCCTGAAGAAAGAATTAAATAAATAATTTATTTTGTTTTTATTTTTAGAATCAAAGACAGGGTATGTAACTGCCATGCCTCTTCTAAGAAATAAAGAAGATCCAGAATTTATGGGTAAATACTACAAATGATTTACAATGTTAAAGCAAATTAATCAATTTCTTTTACATGTATATTACTTCTTTACATCTTATTTCACATTATTACAATGTGAGTGAGGCGTAACAGGTATAAGCCTCTATTCTTGACTCAACGGATAAGCTGACTGTATATTTATGAAAGCCTCCTTGATATGGTGAGATGTATAACTGGGGAAAGCTAATCATAGTTGACCTTTTTCTAATCTAACTGAGACTTGTTGGCAATAGCAAGTTTGTATTCTACCTTGCTTTTCTTTGTCTTTGATTGCATAGAATTTAAGCAGTCCTGCATCTTTCTGAAAAAAGAATTGGTATCCCTAGGAAAATTGTACTTAAAGATATTCTATCTTTGTGTTTTGTCCTTTTAAGTTAGCAATCATACAGGAAACATGAGTAGCAAAACAACAGTCATAGAAAACCAACCTGTTTTGAATGTAGAATCCTTATCATTGACCATTGACTCTTACGGTAGTACGCTAATCACCAGGACTGAATCCATGACATTACATCCATCACAGTAAAAATGTGCGAAAAAAAAATCGGTGAAAGATAGTCAAAGAAAATAACAATTACTGTCTCATATACTTAACAAACGTTATTGTAAACAAAAATCATAAAGACTTTAACGATACGATCCTACCAAATAGTGAACGTGAAAAGTAATGCCAGAGGTCCTGAAGATACCATGTAGGCACAATATTTAAGCTCTGCACTAAGATTAATCTTTAAAAAATCAAAGCACGTTGTAAACCATCAAATGTCACTTAGCACATAAAAATCGGTGAGGAAAGAAAATCTTTTTTCAATCAATGCCACTTAAGATTTTAACTGTCAGGTCTTTTTCTTGTAAGCAATTCAAAAATCTATTGTGTAAATGCAATTTTTTGTCATTTCTATTTCGTTTCATAATTCTAATTACAATGTTGATATGTTGACTCCACTTTTAAAATCTGGACTTTTTCTTCACAGCTAAGCTTAATCCACCGCCACAAGAAATAAAGGACAACAGAAGAACAATGAAAGATTCCCGAAATCGTCACAGTTCGTTTTTCAATGTTGCTACTTTGTCTTCTGATAAAAAAAGAGCGAGTTTTTCACCCAAGAGACTCCAATATGCACATCTGAGTGAAAATCGTTTAACTCCTCTTCCAATGAAAGCAAATAATCGAATACCCTTACGAGAGAGTTTAAAAAGAATGACAGATTCTGCATAGTTTGCCAATATTTCATGATTAGACTGCCACTTTCAAAAGCGGAATAGAAGAACGTTAACTTTTTGTTTAAAATGTAATCATTTACATAGAGATTGAAATTATAACATTTGCTATAATATGTCTGAAAAGTCTAGAAAATTCTATTCTATTATATGCCAATATCTGCTACTCCCTGCAGCGAAAAAGAGTGGTAATTTATAGCTTACTAGCTGCTAAGACAATTGCTTTTGCGGTACAATTTGTTGTTATTTTCAGAACGATACGCCGCGTGGTGTAGAAACCCAATATCTTTGCAAGTTTCGCTTACATCTTCATCCTGGAGAATGTACTGTACCTACATCTTTCTTCTTTAAAATCACTTTGCTACAGTCAAAAATAAACTGCTCCGAACCAAGGGCTCACAAATTGCATTGATAATTCTACTTCTACTAGCAAAAATAAATTCCTTACAATTCATTTCGATGGCATAACTACCATCAACATCTTTCAAATGGCACAGATAATTGAATCACACTGCCAAGTAAATACACCAACAAAACACAAATGTTCTAATAACACTCAGACTCTAACAAAAATCAATAACAAATGCCCAAATGCGTAAATTTCTGCTAATGAAAATATAAACTCAAGAGATCTATTAACGATGAGTAATAGTTTCATCAAAGCTTAATCCGTTTCTACACTGAGATCCGCTTTGGAATCCTCTATTCCAAGGGCTTCGACGGCCATCAAGCCCTTTATGCTTTTGCAAGATGAAGCTTGTAACTGTAATTTTATACACACGATCTCAAATGCTTCATGACAAGTGCCTAGGGCCTTGCTTGTTCCTTGAAACGAATCTGTAAATTTCGAATGGGATGTCTGGCATGACGAGAAGAGCATCGAGGGTTTATTTACCACTCCATTTTTAGGGTGATAGATAGACAGATAGATAAATAGAAAGATAGATAGACCGACAAATAGATGGATAGATAGATAGATAGATAGATGGATAGATAGATAGATAGATAAATAGATAGATGGATAAATAGATAGATAGATAGATAGATAGATAGATAGATGGATAGATAGATAGATGGATAGATAAATAAATAGATAGATAGATAGATGGATAGATGGATAGATGGATAGATGGATAGATAGATAGATGGATAGATAGATAGATAGATATATAGATAGATAGGTAGATAGATAGATAGATAGATAGATAAAAAACGAAAAATAAGAACTATGATTGAAAATAATAGTTTCACGATATTTCATTCATCAGGCGCTGTATATTGCGTGATGATCGAAATATCGTGAAACTATTAG
>RDPX01000164.1:748554-766375 GCA_003991215.1 Morbakka virulenta | reverse complement strand
TTCTCTCTCTCTCTCTCTCTCTCTCTCTCTCCCTCTCTCTCTCCCTCTCTCTCTCCCTCTCTGTCTCTGTCTCTCTCTGTGTCTCTCTCTCTTTCCCTCTCTCTTTCTCTTAAAAATACATTTTATAAAGTGTCTTGTAGCTAGAGCAAGAGGTTCAATCGTACATTTCTAAAAATGACATATAACTTCCCACAATACAAGTCTAACTCTGTTTTTGGAAAACAGAAAGCGATAAAGCCAGAGTTAGTATATTTAATAATAAAACCTGGATAGTGTTGCAATGAAAATGACCATGTTACTTGTTCCCCTAAACCATTTGAAATAATATATCAGCGTTTCGCAAAGAAAACTATCTCGGATTTCTTTACCAAAGAAAATTAATTGACAATAAAACTCTGTTTCTTTTAAATTTTTAAAATTTAATGAACAATATAAAAAACCCTATATTAAAACCGCTATTCACAAAATCTTACACGAAATATCAAAGCCTGGTCCTTTTGGTTTTAATCGAAGTCCTGAAGTAACAAAATAAATAGTCATAGGTTGAAGGGTTACAATTTTGGGAAGATAATTAGAAAGCTTCCAGCTACTGGCTCTAATTTTATCGATTTTCAGAACGAGTTGAAGCTCTTTACAAAAGTTAGCTATTTCGTAGATAAGCACCATATTGCTATGTCGTCTTTTAACTTTATATAAACAAGTAGAATTTAAGCGTTTGATTTCTGTATGGGAACCAAATATTTTCTTCATTAGATAGGTACTGAAATATTGAGCTGAGCTACGCTTTTTGTTGTTGCATATACAGAGTTCGATTGGAATTTCAGGGCTTTTACACTGTCGAAATTTATCGTATATACTTATTCTCTGCCAATGAATCATTTTCAACAGATAATGAGAACGATCTACAATTTCTCCAATTTGAAAATTAAAAATTTCAGGGTTTTTTCGCTTTGTTCCTTGTACAATAACATCAAATAATACTCGATTACCCCCTTGAGTTGTTGTATACAGAATATTGTTTGTACCTTTGCCAACTAATCGTAAACAAGACATTTTTATTTTGCCACTTTGACGTGAAGCATTGTACAACGAATGAAGTTCATTATTAAGAGTTCCAAGTGCAAACTCAGCCATCCATTTGATAAGATACTGGTTTGCTTTAGGCGATAAAATTTGAGTATCTTGTGCGCATTTACATAGCGCATAGTCTCGTACTGGAATGGAGTCACACGTTTTCCTACTACTTTTATCAGAAAACAGTCCTTTATTTGTCTGTTCTACTAAAAAATATCTTGAAAGTGAAGTATTGTAATACTTGGACAGAAAAATCAATGAAAAATGCAAATCTTGTGCACATAAAAGTGACCATTGGTTCTTCACCAAGTTTAGAAAATAAGGCGATGGTAGATCATCGATCACACGCCTGGGAACAATCATAAAAAGTAACGGATCGTACACTTCAAATCGACCGGCCATTGACATCATGGCGTAATCAGTCGTTTTACCTCCGTGATCGGACCATATTATAGTAACTGTATTTGGCAGATTTGCCATCTCCTCTACGAATTTGGCAAGGTGCATATCAATCGTCTTCAAACGCCACCCTGTTCTCTCATGAGCAATGTTTATGTGAGTATATATCAACTGAGGACTATAGCTCTTCTTGTTTTCCGCTTTTAATCTCTTTTCTACATAACTGAGAAAGTAAGCGCTGAGTGGAATCCCATTGAGACAATGTGCACCTCTGTTAAACATATTCGATCTTCCATACATTTTCAAAACATCACACGATAAATGGGAAAGTCCAGAGCTGTCTACTAAATATTTCTTTTTTAATTTTTTTATTTCATTCCATTTGGTACGAAGCTCTCTATCACTTTTAATGTCCTTTTTACGCTTTTTGCAACTCGTAAGGACTGATCCCCAATTATCGTACCAGCAAGTATCCTCTTGAAGGATTATCTGGTATCCGTTTTCTTTGTAAGGTTTAAAAAGAGTAGTAAAGTCAATCTCGCGGTCTTGTACGCTTTTGAAGTCTTGCTTACTCGCCATAAATGACTGAACATTCACAAATGTAAACGGGGCTAAACTTTGAAAGAGTTCAAAGTCTAAAATTGTACTCTCTGTTCCAGAATTTTTATTTACAAGTTCCATTTGTCGAATAGTGTTTGGAAGAGTTCGATAAAAATGATGCCGTGACACGGAATCAATAACTAAAATATTGATATTTGGTTTTATCTCTGTTTTAAACGAATTGTAGGAAGGTATTAAATTATCAGGCACCATAACAACTTGATGCACTTTTTCTTTGATTAATTTCAAATCACAACTAAGTAAAATAAATTCAAATCCATGCTTAATTGATACTAAAATGTTATCATAGACAGTTCTTTCTAGTTCATTGCTACTTTTAGTCTCAATATGAGTTTTCGATAAAACGCCAAGGACTGGATCAAACATAGACACACGAACAATATGCTCAGAACAAATTGCCGAGTTACAAGTAACAATTAGCTGATTTGTGGTAGCCACTAAACTCGCATTACATATATCTTTAAAATAATTGCCACTGCATGTTATGTTTGACGAAAAATCACCCATTGACAAATATTTTGAGGATTCCTTGCATGTATTAAATAAGTCAGCATTTTCTCTACATGCTTTCTGTGCTGCTAAAATATGGCCTACTGGCTCTCGAACAGATCGAATTTGACAATCTTTGTTTTCATTATATTGTTGATTACCAGGTGACATGAAAATTGTTAGATTTTGAGCATTTAGGCTTGATCCAAGCTTTTCCTGTAAAATCTTGCCTTTCGTTTTAATTCTCTTTTTATTATTTCTTGAATTCAGCACCTTTATTTTAATAGGATTGTCAATGGGGGTAAGTTTAGCTGATCGATAACGCTGTTTTAAGCCATTTTTTGTTATAGCGAAGAAAGGGGTCATTTTTTTAATTTTTATTTGAACAGAGGTAGCATCACTTGATGATTCTGTTGACTCAGTCTCCGTGCTCTGTTCTCCTGATTTAAACTTTCCTTCAGTGCTGCTACTTTTACTATCATCTTCACCTCCTTTCCCTGATACGAGATCATAAATTTCAAAATATGAAGTTGTATTAAAATTAATCGAGTCTAAGGTAGCAGCAACGTTTTCTGTTCCACTACTGCTATCTGTCAATTTATTGGAAAGTTCTGTTGTAGGAAGAACAAAATTTGACCTGCTAACTGTATAAGGTACATCATAATTGAAATCATGATCGTAATGAGAGGATTTGAGGTCATCTCTGGAAATGTAGGATACAAATGGTGTGGGACCTAGAAAAAAAAGTAAAAACGAAATAATACTCTGCCTAATACCATTAGGAATGATTTAGTAACAACATATTTTTAAAGTGTAATTACTACCATTAGTTATTTAAATAGCAAAGATAGCTTTATTAAGTGCAAAATTGCTTAGAAGCTTTTAAATGTAACTATAGACTCAAGGAGTTCATTACCAACAAATAACAAATAGTGTCAATAATTTTTTTCCCTATTTATTGTGTAACAATCTTAATTCATGTCTCAATCTTCAGACTACCTAGCAAAGTTAATGCTGAAAAATGAGGAATTTTGATTATTGATTCGTGTAAATATCTGATAATATTTTCCTTATTCAGTGAACTAATAACATCAGTTATGTATTAAAGAAATTTCCGAGGAGCCATGGCTTAATGGTTAGTGCAACTGCAGCATAAGCAAGAGGTTCCGTGTTCGATTCTCCGAGCAGGCGAAAGAATTTTGGAACTAAACAAAAGAATAAGCCATTGGTTGGCGTCAGGAAGGGCATCGGGGCAAGAAATTTCTCATTTCCCTGTGAAGGACACCGTCTTAGTCCCAGTCACTGAGTGAAATGACGTTAAAACAAAATAAACGATGTATTAAGAAAGTTCCAATTTTTTAGCAGACATCAAACAGTCTACTAGTTAAAGGCTTTAGGGAAAACTGGGCATCTAAAAAAATTTGAGTTGAGTTTCACCTTCTGAATCTGTTCCTGGTTTGAAAAGCAATTATTAATAGCAGTAGCTTTAAAATTATTAGAAGTATTAGATGTGTAAGAAGTAGTAGAGGTAGTAAGGGCAATGGATGCAGTGGAGGCAATGGAGGCAGTGGAGGCAGTGGAGGCAGTGGAGGTAGTGGATGCAGTGGATGCAGTGGAGGCAGTGGAGGTAGTGGATGCAGTGGAGGCAGTGGAGGCAGTGGAGGCAGTGGAGGCAGTGGAGGCAGTGGAGGCAGTGGAGGCAGTGGAGGCAGTGGAGGCAGTGGAGGCAGTGGAGGCAGTGGAGGCAGTGGAGGCAGTGGAGGCAGTGGAGGCAGTGGAGGCAGTGGAGGTTGTAGAAATAGTAGTAATATACGTATTAGAGGTAATAATAGTAGTAGAGGTAGTGGAGGTAGTAGAAGTAGTACAAGTAGCAGAAGAAGTGATATCAGTAATAGTAGTAGTAGTGGTAGTAGCAGAAGGAGTAGAAACAGTTTGTAAGTAACAGTAATAGTAGTGTTAATAGCAGGAGAAGTGGGCAAGAGTTGTTGGGAAATTCTATCCAAGCAAATAAACATTCATACTGGCGATAAATAGCATGGATTTGTTCAGAATTGCAATACCATTCATACTTTCTGTTTGCTCATACCCTCAAACTTCATATCGAGTCGTCTCCCATGTTTTCGCAACGTTGTATGGATTAGAAACCCCTACTTGGTTTACAGGTTATCGAAACCTAGCTTTTTCTGTTAAGGGAAAGATCGCCAAAGATCTGGGATGCAGTGGTGATTAGTGACTTTGGGGATTCTGGACTGAAACAAGTACATGAACTGGAAAGACCACAGTAAAGCGTCAATACCAATAAAAGTAGTAGAAGAAATAGAAGGGGCAGATCAAATAAAACCAGTTGAAGGAGTATAATTAGTAAAAGTAGTAGAAGCAGTAGAACCAGACGAAATTGTAGAAGCTGCAGAAGCAGTAAAGGTACCAGGAGCAGTAGAAACAGCAAAACTAGTAGAAGTAGTCAAAGCGACAGAAATAGTATAAATGGTAGAAGTAGAAAAAGTAGTAAAAGCAATAGCAGTAGTAGAAAGAATGAAACTAGTACAAAGAGTGAAAGTACCAGAAGTAGTAGAAATAGTAGAACCCGTAAAAGAAGTACATGCAGTAGAAGGAATATAACACGTAAAATAGGTAGCAGTAACAAAAGAAGTAAAAGTCGTACAAGCAGTAGAAATAGCACAATTGATAGAATTAGTAAAAGCGGTGTGATATACAATGAGTATAAGTTATAGGAGGGGTAGAAACAGTAGCATTATTTGAAGTAGAAGCACAAGAAGTAGTAGAATGATTAGAAGGAGTAAAAGCAGTAGAAGTAGTGCAATAGATGGAATAATTAGAAGGAATAGTAGTAGAAACAGTGAAATTTGTGCATTAAGAAAATGTAGTAGAAGTAGTAGATGGAATAGAAATAGTTCAGTTGGTGTAAGTAGTAGAAATAATAGAAGTATTGAATGCGGTAGAAAGAAAAGAATTGATAGAAGTAGTAGAAGAAGTAGAAATAGTATAATTTGTAGGAAAGTAAAAGGAGACAAATAAGTACAATTAGTAGAAGAGGTAGAATACTAGAAGTAGTAATAGCAATAAAACTAGCACAAGGTGTAGAAGAACCATTTGCAGTAGAAAGAGTACAATTATGAAAAGAAGTACAAGAAGTAGAAATAGTAAAATTGGTAGAAGTAGTAAAGGAAATAGAAGTAGTAGTATTATTAAAAACAGCAGGAACAGTAGAAGTAGTAAAAGCAGTAGGAATAGTAAAATTAGTAGATGTAATCGATGCAGTTGAAGTAGCAGAAGCAGTGTAAATAGTAGGAGGAGTAGAAGCAGTAGAAATAATACAATTAGTGGAATTAGTTTAAGTAGTAGAGGTAACAGGAGCATTAGAGGTAGTAGAACAATAGCAATTAGTACAATTTGTGGAAGTAGTAAAGTAGTAGCAGTAGTAGAGCTAATAGTAAAAAAATGGTTATGATGAAGAATATAGTATTTGTGGCAATTATAGTATTAGTATTGCTGGAAGCTGCAGCAGTAGTATCATTATGGACAGCTGTAATTTGTCCCTCTTCAAGAAATATTTAAAGACAAGACGTTAAAAAAAATTAATAAAGGANAGTGGATGCAGTGGGGGCAGGGGAGGCAGTGGAGGCAGTGGAGGCAGTGGAGGCAGTGGAGGCAGTGGAGGCAGTGGAGGCAGTGGAGGTTGTAGAAATAGTAGTAATATACGTATTAGAGGTAATAATAGTAGTAGAGGTAGTGGAGGTAGTAGAAGTAGTACAAGTAGCAGAAGAAGTGATATCAGTAATAGTAGTAGTAGTGGTAGTAGCAGAAGGAGTAGAAACAGTTTGTAAGTAACAGTAATAGTAGTGTTAATAGCAGGAGAAGTGGGCAAGAGTTGTTGGGAAATTCTATCCAAGCAAATAAACATTCATACTGGCGATAAATAGCATGGATTTGTTCAGAATTGCAATACCATTCATACTTTCTGTTTGCTCATACCCTCAAACTTCATATCGAGTCGTCTCCCATGTTTTCGCAACGTTGTATGGATTAGAAACCCCTACTTGGTTTACAGGTTATCGAAACCTAGCTTTTTCTGTTAAGGGAAAGATCGCCAAAGATCTGGGATGCAGTGGTGATTAGTGACTTTGGGGATTCTGGACTGAAACAAGTACATGAACTGGAAAGACCACAGTAAAGCGTCAATACCAATAAAAGTAGTAGAAGAAATAGAAGGGGCAGATCAAATAAAACCAGTTGAAGGAGTATAATTAGTAAAAGTAGTAGAAGCAGTAGAACCAGACGAAATTGTAGAAGCTGCAGAAGCAGTAAAGGTACCAGGAGCAGTAGAAACAGCAAAACTAGTAGAAGTAGTCAAAGCGACAGAAATAGTATAAATGGTAGAAGTAGAAAAAGTAGTAAAAGCAATAGCAGTAGTAGAAAGAATGAAACTAGTACAAAGAGTGAAAGTACCAGAAGTAGTAGAAATAGTAGAACCCGTAAAAGAAGTACATGCAGTAGAAGGAATATAACACGTAAAATAGGTAGCAGTAACAAAAGAAGTAAAAGTCGTACAAGCAGTAGAAATAGCACAATTGATAGAATTAGTAAAAGCGGTGTGATATACAATGAGTATAAGTTATAGGAGGGGTAGAAACAGTAGCATTATTTGAAGTAGAAGCACAAGAAGTAGTAGAATGATTAGAAGGAGTAAAAGCAGTAGAAGTAGTGCAATAGATGGAATAATTAGAAGGAATAGTAGTAGAAACAGTGAAATTTGTGCATTAAGAAAATGTAGTAGAAGTAGTAGATGGAATAGAAATAGTTCAGTTGGTGTAAGTAGTAGAAATAATAGAAGTATTGAATGCGGTAGAAAGAAAAGAATTGATAGAAGTAGTAGAAGAAGTAGAAATAGTATAATTTGTAGGAAAGTAAAAGGAGACGAATAAGTACAATTAGTAGAAGAGGTAGAATACTAGAAGTAGTAATAGCAATAAAACTAGCACAAGGTGTAGAAGAACCATTTGCAGTAGAAAGAGTACAATTATGAAAAGAAGTACAAGAAGTAGAAATAGTAAAATTGGTAGAAGTAGTAAAGGAAATAGAAGTAGTAGTATTATTAAAAACAGCAGGAACAGTAGAAGTAGTAAAAGCAGTAGGAATAGTAAAATTAGTAGATGTAATCGATGCAGTTGAAGTAGCAGAAGCAGTGTAAATAGTAGGAGGAGTAGAAGCAGTAGAAATAATACAATTAGTGGAATTAGTTTAAGTAGTAGAGGTAACAGGAGCATTAGAGGTAGTAGAACAATAGCAATTAGTACAATTTGTGGAAGTAGTAAAGTAGTAGCAGTAGTAGAGCTAATAGTAAAAAAATGGTTATGATGAAGAATATAGTATTTGTGGCAATTATAGTATTAGTATTGCTGGAAGCTGCAGCAGTAGTATCATTGTGGACAGCTGTAATTTGTCCCTCTTCAAGAAATATTTAAAGACAAGACGTTAAAAAAAATTAATAAAGGAAGATGCATTTCTTGCTTTCGTCGAACTTGTGTAATGCCAAAGTGTTAAGTCATAGATAGTTAAAGTGTTTATTATTGATTATTATATCAAATCGGCTTATTGGGCCATCATTTAAACATATATAGCAAGGTAGGTGTTATTTGTCAATCCAAAACATACCTGTATTAATTTCAAATTCAGATGAACTCTCTGCAGAATAGACATCTTTATTTCTATTTCGATCAGTTCTCACTTGTTCTAATTTGCTCTTGTACTCAGGCTGTGAATTCCTGTACCTCGGAACTTTTGACATAATGTAAATTCCACAAATCACAAGAAACAATACAAACAGGGTCTGTAAAAGAAATGAAGTCAATACAAATCGATCTCTTTTATAAAGAGGCAAAAGTAAAAATTTACAGGTAGTACTTATTTCTTAACTACAAGTGAAATGCTTGAAAGAAATAAACATGTAAATGAAGTAAGATTTTCATTCCAATGATGTGTTTCTTGTCTGACATATTAATACATTACCTGTCAGCTTGCTGTTTTATGACGTCCCCCAAAACTGGGTCTTTGTAATAACTTCATAGCCTCTAATTCCGTTGTATGTTTGCCTTTACTTTCTTTCAGTTTTATTGGATATGCAATGGAGGCAATGTCATAACCAGCGTGATGTGTTTTGTTACATATGTAAGAATTCCACCATTAAGTAGCGGAGAAGAAGTATAGATAATTGCATTCATTAAATTTACTACGCATATTTCAAATTGAAGTTGGTTGACCAAGAAATACCCTGGGAACCTTACATTATTTGCACCACGTGCTACACAAAACTGAATGACTGGACACGTGGCAAGATACCTTTGCCTTGGAATACCCATAGTATGGAGAGAGCCCAAAGATCACACTACCGACTTCTATTTTGCTTGGTAAAAACAGCAGGATTTACTAGTAAAACGCGAAGGAAAATTCTATATTTTGACCCGGAATCTACTCGACTCCCTGTTTCACATTCGATGGAGCTGCCTCAACCAGACTTTGAAGAATTTCCTTCTACAGATGGAAGCAGTTCAGAGACAACAGGAATTTTAAATAATTCAGACATCAGAGAGAAAGCAGGCATCTTTCCTAGTCCGTTCAATCAGTTTGAAGTGAACGATTTGGTGGAAGACTTGAGTCTATCTGAAGCACGTGCACAGCTTCTAGCTTCGAGACTCAGTAAAAAAAGATTAACTCATGCTGCTTTAAGAATTTCCTTCTACAGATCTAGAAAGAGTGTGTTTCTTGAATTCTTCAGTTGTGATAGCGATTTTGAATATTACAATGACATTGGTCGACCTCTTTTAGCTTTAGGTATAACTGGTTACTAACCAAGGGATTGGCAAGTTTTCTTAGGAAGCTCAAAGAAAAGCTTAAAGTATGTTTTTTAATAGGTACTGCTGCAAACACGTTTGGAGCAGTACCTATAGATCAATCAGTAATTTTAAAGGGGGATTACGCGAGTATTAAGAAGGTGATTTCCCTACTTCAATACCATGAACACAATTCGATAATATGTGTAGATTTGAAGATGATAAAATTTTCTCTTTGGTGAACAGACGGTCTTCACAAATCATTCTTGTCATCTGTGCTTATGGAACAATCAGGACCTTGATCATCATTGGATTAAGAAAGACTGCCCCCTAGACCACAGCTGAAAGCTGGAGGGACAAATGTTATAGAGCGATCCCTAGTTGATCGCTGCAATATTGTTCCTCTTCCAATCGACATAAAGTTAGGCTTATTGAAGCAGTTCGTTAAAGCCTTGAACAAAGACTAAGGATGCTTCCAGCAAATCAGGCAGAGTTACCCCGGCTTATCATATGAAAAAGTAAAAGCGGGGCTATTTGACGGACCCCAGATTCGAAAATTGATGGATGACAATGACGTTGAAGGAAGTATGAGCGTTACTGAAAATCCAGCATGACTTTCTTTCGTAGCAATTACCAAGTAGTTCTTGGGAAATTATAAATCTCTCAACTACAGGAGTATGATTGCCAACTTGCTGAAAAATTTCTACAAGCTTAGTTGCAACTTGAGCATCAAGCTACATTTCCTATATAGTTATTTAGATGTATTCCCAGCAAAACCTGGAATATACCAGTGACGAACATGAAGAGAGGTTCCATCGGGACCTGAAGGAAACGGAAGAAAGGTATTAAGGGAGATGGGACATACATATGATCGCCGGCTACTGTTGGTCAATAAATCGGGGTTGTCTAAGTGTTTAACACACAAGAAAAAGCTGAAAAAGAAGCTTCCTGCCCTTTGGTGACATTTCTTTGATTTTCTTTGTTTCTACTTTGACAATACTTGTGCATATTTAGCGTCAGTATTTTGCTTATATCTAAAAACATGTTTTGATATATGAAATTCATTCATTTTCACTGTTAAAAGCACTTTTTACATCCATATTGTGTTTCTTTTAATGCAATAAAAACCAATGATTTGTTGTTTCTTAGTCCTTTACAAGTAAGTTCCACCCGTTGGTGTATAGTTTCTCCAAATAAATCTCTACTACATATTTGTGCCCATTTCAAAAAAATTGAAAAGTTGTCATATTTTTGCAAAATATGTATCATATAAGTACCACATTAAGAGACCGATTAGGAAAAAACAAATACGATTTTCAAACTCAGCATGTGAGACTTATCTAGGAACAGTTGTCACGTTCTTTGTACAAAACCTTGTTTCCCAGTGTTATTAATCATTTCTATAAGAAAACTTTTGAAATAAACTTTATAAGTAAAATTTTCAAGTAAAATTTGTAGTAAACTTTAATGATAAAGTTAGTAAAACAGTTGATGTTAAATCTTTTCAATTCATCATAACGTAGTCCTTCTAATTGTATTGCTCAGAATATAATGAGCATCAAATACCTTTCAATAATAACAAATATTTCGTTCAACACTAGAAGCAGAACAATTGGATAATAATTGTTTATCATATTTGTTTCTTATGTATTATCACATATCTTAGAAAATTGTTCATTGTTACGAATAACGCACAACAAAACCCCTTTAAAGTTCTATTATTTGTGACAAGAGATCGTCTTACCAATAGACAAAAGAATTTGACGTCATCAGACTTCCATCAGCAAAGCACGAACTGCACAAGGGAACATCATGACTGCCAAATATGGTTATTGTACGAGGAATTGTTTCGATGATCATACTTTTACCATATTTAGCCGTACAGTAGAGTTAGCGATTTGTTTACCATATTTAGAGTTAAATTTAATGCATTTGAAGTTTGAATTAGATTACCACTTTAAGAAGTAATTCCATAAAAGGGCATTAGATAGAAATTCAGTAAAGAATAAATAACGAAGACAGTTTGATTAAACTCAGATAGCTGCAACAGTCAGCCAAGGAGATAACAAAGCCTGATGCCGCTGCCATAAACTAAGTCTATCTCAATGCCTATTGCCAAGACTATTGTGGGACAATTTCGATGTAAGTAATAACATTTGAAGTCGAAATTATTACTCTTAAGTCGTTTTTATGTATTCAACCTGTAAATAAACGTTCATATTTTAATCTGTATTCTGTATCTTAATTGCTTTGTAGTGAATTACTGATTTATCAGTTAGAGAAGAAATATCAATCTAACCCCACAATAGAAGTTTATTCCTCGCATCCTCAACATTCATGGCTGAGGGGTTTTCATAGCAATCACTTAGTAGTTAAATCATCTCATAAAAATAAATAGAGTCATTGTGTAATTAAGTCACATAATATCCTATGTAGTTGACACCAATATAGATGTATAGATATATAAACTAAAATTGATTCTTTTAATGAAATAAAGATAAGTTTCTATTGTATCTATCTCTTACAAACATTACATTTTGCACACATTAACTGATAATTTGAAACTATAGGCACTTGGTTGTTATTTTTCCTATCAGCTGTAATATTACTTATTATAGTATTGTCATTTTGCATAATTACTTCGAATAATAGTCCACATAATGGACAATTTATTCTATTCCGGTATTCAGTTTTAAACTATTAAATATCTGTATAATCCTTGTTTAAAAACCCTCTACCAACCTTTTTATTTTATTGTTTGTAGCCATTTATTTTCTTGATGAAATGTAATTTTACTCAAGAACGTTTAAGTGACATAACACCTTGAATGGAGTGTTCAAATATTTGTGCATTTTTTAGATCTTTTGCTCCTTTTAAAGCCGTCCAAATAAAATATTTTTCTACATAAGGATTATTACAATCAAAAATTGTCATTTTGTCACTGATACTGTGATCTTGGCCACTGTGACATGTACTTGCATGTGGTAATTTGAAGTGTATTTTTAGTATATCTATTATTAATGTCATGTTAATATTTTCATCTGGTTCAAGGATTGTAAGCTTTTTTCATCAATTGATTCAATGATGAGTGATAATTTACATATAATCTCATGTTTGATGTTTTACATGTAAGTTACATACTATTTCTAAACAGTTGTACAATCCATCTTGTTCTATTATATGATTAGAAACACAATTATTCACCTGTTTACATCTGAAGTTATGTCAAATTTTAGACGTACAAAAGTAATGATTTTTTTGAACATGACACTCTAGTTAAGATACACATGACCAAGTCCGAAAGAACAGTGCTTGAAGTCATTTCGTTATACCAACTGAGAGTTCATGTTCACATTTTTTGCTCTTTCTTATATCACCTTCCAGTTTGTCAAGGTGATGAACAGTTGGACTTGAATGAATGGTGACGTATGAGCTCTGCGTGGTACTTCTTTCTGATGGATTTTAAATTGACTCTGTAATAATAAGAATAATACTTGTTAGGTCAGATTTGACGAGAGTCATCACCATGACGATTGCTTTGTCAGCCCTTTGTGAAGTGATCTGTTTATTCATTCCTTTTCTAAATAAACGCAGATTTTGTATCTATATTCAATGAGAAATGAAAACATCAGAAGATGTTAGTTCTTTTACCATGATCAGAAGCAGAAAGAACTAACCGTAAACTGGGAGAATCTGATGTATCTCGTCTAGTTGAAGATTTCGTGGTATAGATGCTACATTGCGAGTCTTTATTGTTTGGATCTATTCCTGACAGTTGAAAAGACATATTTGTTGTTCTTTTTACTAATTGAAGTGTATTTATTACCACCATACCGTGATTATTTACAACTTCGATTGGTTGTTTATTTAGGTTAAATATGTCTTTTGTAAGTTTCTTAACATATCCTTCTTTGATTCATGTTCTAATTGTTTGTTTATTTTCAATGTTATATGATCTGGAAATAGTTGATTAAAGGAAAATAATTAAGAATCATTTGGATCTGTAATATTGTTACATTCAAAGGTAAAATGGCTTTCCTTGATCAAAATCTCCAGCATAATGACATCATTTGTCCTTAGTATTATTGTGAACAGTTTTATTATATATAATTATTTAGAATTGTATGAAAGGATCTCATCAAACACTATTGTCTTGTATTTACTTACATCATACATCTTCATTATTATACACTAACTAGGAAATTAATGCCCACACCAACAGGTGTCGAACGTGTCCTGGCGAAGGTTGAAATTTCGTGTTAAAATTTATGACTGAAAAAGTTGAAATTCGCGATTTTACATGAAATGAAAAGATGCTTAGTTTGACAAGCCGATTTCAAATATGTCTGAATCTTGGCGGTCAGATGAACTGCAGCGATTTCAATCATTGGAGAATGTTGAAACTTTGTGTCAAAATTTAAGGCTGAAGAAGTTGAAATTCGCGATTTTACATGAAATGAAAAGATGCTCAGTTTGACAAGCCGATTTCAAACATGTCTGAATCTTGTCTGTCAGATGAACTGCAGCGATTTCAATCATTGGAGAATGTTGAAACTTTGTGTCAAAATTTAAGGCTGAAGAAGTTGAAATTCGCGATTTCATATGAAATCAAAGATGCTTAGTTTGATGAGTTAATTTTTAAAATGTCTGAATCTTGGCCATCCGACCAAAGGCCGCGATTTTAAGCCTTGGCAAGTTTTGAAATGCAAACAATAAACAATTACCTGTTGTTGAAGGTTTATGATTTCGTACTAAATACGGCATTTAAACTGACTTCGTATCTACCAATGGCTTGTTCCCTCGTGAAATCAGTGCTTACTGATCACAATTTGAAGCAAGAAAATTGAAATTTTAAAGTTGCAATTCTGTGCACGTTGTCGTTGTGTTGACCGCTCAGAATCACTTATGCAATGCGCCAGACGTCGTTTTTTTTACTTTTTTCCATGCGCGGAACATTGAGTTTCTTCATCATGCAACCTCTTCATAAATGTGTTACTGAAATGTTTAAACAAATTTCGACTGTAATATAGTTGTCCTTATCTGTTCAGTACTTTGTTTGTTATCCTCCAGAACTCTCGAAAGCCAAGTCTCTGCTCAGCAATTCTTGACTTAACAGATTGGGCATAGGACTCTTTATCATTTCTTGTAATCCATATGCAGTGGTTCCGAGCGATTCTAAAGCCAGCTTTAGTTTCAGGGCATGTGTTCGGATCATAGCAATAGAAGTAGTGATTTCGGTAAGCAATGGTGCAGCACACTCAGGGGTACATCATGGCTGGCTGCTTGGACTCTGTTAAAATTTTTTTCAATGTATGAAACTCTTAATACCAGCGATTAACCAACTAGATATATCAGTGGCAATTAGAGACACATTCTTTTTGAAAATTGAGCGCAAAAGAATTTTAGAAATAAAAGATCTAAAGCAATCCCAATCAGTTTTTGTGTATCGATACACACTGCGATGGAAAAGAATATCAGAGAACTCTTTGAAATTAGATTTTATCTTAATGGAAACAACTGAGTGATCAGAAGACCCCATAGGAGATAGAAAAGTAGGTGTACACTGTTCTAAGCAAGTTGTCAGAAAAAGATCAGGAAGGCTTGCAAAATATCCATCAATATCAGGTACGGGGGTGGGTTTATCTACAACTTGGGTTAACTCATAAGCAGAGGAAAAGTCATGACAAAACCTTCCTTCATCATCAGTCTTGTTGGAATAGACTAGCCATTCGACCTTGTGAACATTAAAGTCACCACAGATATGAATGTTAGCAGAAGGATATTCAGACAGGGTCTTGTCAATTTTTTCAGAGGTTTGTTCAATGACAGTAACTCCATCGTCTTGAGGACGATAGAGGGCAAAGATAAAAGAAGTGCTGTGAACAACAGCTACACGGAAACACATATACGGTAACTCATTTGAAATGTCCCTACCACATGGAAAACCGTCTTTGATGTACGCACAAATTCCATGGCCATGGCAGTTTGGTAGGTCGTGTTTGGTGGTTATGGAATAACCTGAACTCGTGTTCAAATCATCAACAGAATTTGATGGGCCAATGCCGGTTTCACAAAGAAACAAGTCAGGTTAGGTCTCATGTAAATAAATTTCAACTCCTGGAAAGTTAGAACGCAGACCCCTAATGTTAGTAAAGGGGACCTGATAGTAGGGATCCACGTTAGCAGTTGAAAAGCTGGGTTTGCACTTTTTATTTTTTGGGGAAAAAGTCATTGTAGAAATATGTGGAGGAGGTCAGTAGATGTATTGTAAGCAGACACAAAGAGAATGAATGAACTATCGTTGACAATCATTGAAGAAAAAAGAGCCGTAGCAATTCCAACTAACATGGCATCGAGAGGCCACACATTCACAAAATGGTAATACAGCAGCCCCGATATCATACACCTGCTGATAGAACAGCTTCCTTGGGAGTTACTCCAAGGTTCTAGTGTCTGTACTATCAGGCGGATAACGTCAACGCAGCTAAACGTTTACCTCCAGCACCGGTGTCAAAGAAAGAATATCCCCATAGCATCTCCACATACCACTCAAAATAAACAACAACTGACCTTGAAAACAGCAATTCTTCCCCCTTTGTCAGAAACATCACCAATGGAGTATGAGGACTAGAGGACAAAATACGGAAAGCGAGAATTACGAGACAGCCGAAAGTAAACACAAGCTCCACTTTCTACTCTCCATTAGTGTGGATAGCCGTTGGCTCCAATAGAGCTCCTCCGCCCTTTGACAGCTCTTGTTTTTAGTGTTGCTCGATGTCCCCAACACCCACCTCATCAGACAAGACAAGACCTGTCTGATGGTGGTGCCAGTTTAGTCGCTGACAATTCGACCATGAAACAGGTAGTACTAGTTTGCATGGTAGATACTAGTAGCAGGTATGAAAGCAGACCTGACCTGTGATTTGAGTTGAGTATAGTTAAAAAACAATTGCTGTTTCAGGGCTTACTGCAGTAATCATTTAGTTGTTAATCATCTAGTAATATATATATATATATATATATATATATATATTACTGGATTTTTTAGTATATCTATTGTTAATGTCATGTTAATATTTTCATCTGGTTCAAGGATAGTAAAGCTTTTTTTATCAATCGATTCAATGATTAGTGATAATTTACATATAACCTTATGTTTGATGTTTTACAGTGTAATTTACATACTAATTTTAACATTTTGAAAATTCCTTTTAATTATCTTTCTATAGACAATTGTTTATCTGATTGCACCTGAATTTGAAGAGACATTCAAGTTTCTTGATTACCATAACACCGTGATTTTTTTTAGAACGTCCATTGATTTCTTATTTAGCTAAATTGTCTTCTTTTTTTTTAGGTTTTTAACATTTTCTTCTCTGATTCGTGTTTTAATTGCTTATTTATTTTCAGTATCATTTGGTCTGGGAATATTTGATTAAGACAATAAGATTGATAATCATGTTATCAGTAACATTATTACATTCAAATTGAAACGGTTTTCTTTGATGAATATCGCCAGTAAAATGGAATCTTTTCTTTTTGATATTAACGATAAATTTTTATAAATAAATAGGATAAATATTCGATATAATTATGTAGGATTTTATATAAGGATTTCATCAAACGCTGTTGTTTTGTATTTATTAATGTCATATTTCTTCATTTTTAAACACTGATTATAATCGTCCACACAATTATAATTATTTATTAATTAAATTATAATTCGGTCCTCACAAAAAGCTGAAAAAATCGAACAATCTTGAAATTACTTATGAAGATATTAAAATCAAACAGTACTCCAAGGTAGCCTACCTGGGATGCATTCTTGATAACAACCTTTCTGGTGAGGCTATGGCTACAAAAGTTTTAGGCTTGATAAATAATAAGCTAAAATTTTTGTACAGGAAACAAAAGTTTCTAAACGATTCTCTGCGTCGTTTGCTTTGCAATGCGTTAATCCAGCCACATTTTGATTATGCGTGCATTGCTTGGTACCCAAACCTCAACAAGCGCCTCACCAAAAAGATACAATCGGCTCAAAACAAATGCATAAGATACTGCTTGAGGCTTGGAAATCGAGACCATATTGGAGTTAAACAATTTCGGAAAATAAATTGGCTACCAACTAAAGAGAGATTTGAGCAATGCGCTTGTGCAAACATTTTCAAATTTTTCAAAAATACGTTACCATCTTACACATCGGAAATTTACAGCCAACTCAACCATGCCCACTACACGCGAAACTCTAGCTACAAACTTCAAATACCCTTCCGAAGTAGTAACGATGGCCAAAAAGCTCTATCATATCTGGGTCCCAAATTATGGAATAGGTTACCGTCGCACATTAAATTAAGTTCAAATACTAACTCTTTTAAGCACAACATCAAAAA
>RDPX01000164.1:689944-738891 GCA_003991215.1 Morbakka virulenta | reverse complement strand
AACAGATTGTGGCTATTGTGATTTCGGTATTCTTCTTCAATCTTATTGATTTTGTTTTCAAATGATTTTCTCTTTAAATTTTTAACTAATTTTTTAACTTGTTTATTAAGTTTTCTGTAAGCTTCTCTTTTAGAGTTTTTGTGTAGATCACTCAACATCTCTTTCCTTGCAGTTCTTCTTTTTTCACAAAGTTCAATTTGTGCTGCAGGCATCCCATGTACAGTTTTTCTTCTCCTGTAACCAACAGTTTCTTTTGTTGTTTCATTTGTTGCTTTTACAAAAGAATCATACAGCTGCTCTATGTCATCTGTAATACCTAATAAAGGTTCAAACCTACCTCCAATTTTTAGTTTCAATTCATCAGCATATGAAGGAAGGGTCAGTTTATCAACATCAAAACGTCTAACAATAGCTTGTTTAAGTATTTTCTTCTTGACTGGCATCAACACTCTGGCCATTAGCAGCGAATAGTCTGAGCCAACATCAGCAGAGTTACAGACTCTACAATTTTTTATTATTTTAGGTTGCTTTTTTGAGTGATGATGTAGTCTATTTGGTTTTTGGTCTTACCATCAGGAGACATCCATGTAACTAAACGTGATTTTTTGTGTTTATAGAGTGTGTTGGTGGCTACTAAATTGTTAATAGCACAAAATTGTAATAAGCGGTAACCTCTATCATTTAACGTACCAATGCTAAATTTTCCAGAAACTGATGGCCAGTCATCATTGGCCAACTTTTGCGTTAAAGTCGCCTAAAATTAAATAACTATTTTTGGATGGAACTTTATTAATTTCATTTTGTAGCAATTCGTAAAATAATTCAACATCAGAGTCATTATACGAGCTATCAGGAGCATATATCTGGAATATGGTCATTGGTCCATTTACTGTATTAACTTCAATACTTAAAATTCTTTCTGATATAATAATGTAATTGACAAGAAAGTTTGCAAACATTTTAGTCATAATAATTGCAACACCTTGTCTGTGGACTCCATCTTTCCTGAATTGAATTATTACATAGTTGTTTTCTTCAAATGCTTCTGGTACCTCAGAACCCCAGTGAGTTTCTGACACTCCTAAAATGTCTATCTTTAGTCTTGAGGTTTCTCTTAACAGGTTTTCTAGTTTTCCTTCTTGAAATAATGTTCGCACATTCCATGTGCCAATGTTTGTTGCACTTAGGCAACCTTCGGGTACATTACTATCGCACCCCTGATTCACCCGGACTAGGGGTCGGATATTATTTGATTGTGTGTTCATTTTAGTGTTTTTTTGAGAATCTGTTATGATCAGAAACTTTCTCAAGGTATACCTGATGAAGTTTAAGAATAGCTTGTCGCAGATTATCCACAGACACAAAGGCCATCTTAACCAGGGAGCCAACGGATTCCGTACAGACGCGTCTGGATTTCCACTTCCATAGTTTGAAATAAGAGTTTGCTCTTCTCCTAGACAGGTTGTCTGCCAAGACTTTAGAGCCCTGTCTACCCAATATAGTGAGAAAACTGGTTTTAAGGCGCCAGTAACTCGCCTTCGCCCCTTCTCCTTGTCTGTTCCATAACATCTCCGCCACGAGAAGGCCAGGAGTTGGACTTTGGTTGTCAGAGGCTATTTGAGACGCTTGCCATTATAGAGCATTTCTAGGGAAGCAGCTTCTCAGGTCTGTTCCCAGCCTGGCATAACAACCTTTTGAAGAGGATTTATATGCTTGTTATGAAATAAAAAATATGATGAATTATAAGAATATTTTTGTTAAGGAATTATTACCTGGTGTCAGTAAAACCACTGCTTGTAAATATAATGAGGATGTCCTATTCATTTCACCATACAATACATCATGTGAACAATTAAGAGAAATGGATATTATGCAACAACACTGAAACAATTGTCAGTGATTGGTATTGATGATGATTAGTGAATAATAATGAAGATGTATGATGTAAGTAAATACAAGACAATAGTGTTTGATGAGATACTTTCATACAATTCTAAATAATTATATATAATAAAACTGTTCACAATAATACTAAGGACAAATGATGTCATTATGCTGGAGATTTTGATCAAGGAAAGCCATTTTACCTTTGAATGTAACAATATTACAGATGCAAATGATTCTTAATTATTTTCCTTTAATCAACTATTTCCAGATCATATAACATTGAAAATAAACAAACAATTAGAACATGAATCAAAGAAGGATATGTTAAGAAACTTACAAAAGACATATTTAACCTAAATAAACAACCAATCGAAGTTGTAAATAATCACGGTATGGTGGTAATAAATACACTTCAATTAGTAAAAAGAACAACAAATATGTCTTTTCAACTGTCAGGAATAGATCCAAACAATAAAGACTCGCAATGTAGCATCTATACCACGAAATCTTCAACTAGACGAGATACATCAGATTCTCCCAGTTTACGGTTAGTTCTTTCTGCTTCTGATCATGGTAAAAGAACTAACATCTTCTGATGTTTTCATTTCTCATTGAATATAGATACAAAATCTGCGTTTATTTAGAAAAGGAATGAATAAACAGATCACTTCACAAAGGGCTGACAAAGCAATCGTCATAGTAATGACTCTCGTCAAATCTGACCTAACAAGTATTATTCTTATTATTACAGAGTCAATTTAAAATCCATCAGAAAGAAGTACCACGCAGAGCTCATACGTCACCATTCATTCAAGTCCAACTGTTCATCACCTTGACAAACTGGAAGGTGATATAAGAAAGAGCAAAAAATGTGAACATGAACTCTCAGTTGGTATAACGAAATGACTTCAAGCACTGTTCTTTCGGACTTGGTCACGTGTATCTTAACTAGAGTGTCATGTTCAAAAAAATCATTACTTTTGTACGTCTAAAATTTGACATAACTTCAGATGTAAACAGGTGAATAATTGTGTTTCTAATCATATAATAGAACAAGATGGATTGTACAACTGTTTAGAAATAGTATGTAACTTACATCTAAAACATCAAACATAAGATTATATGTAAATTATCACTCATCATTGAATCAATTGATGAAAAAAGCTTACAATCCTTGAACCAGATGAAAATATTAACATGACATTAACAATAGATATACTAAAAATACACTTCAAATTACCATATACAAGTACATGTCACAGTGGCCAAGATCACAGTATCAGTGACAAAATGACAATTTTTGATTGTAATAATCCTTATGTAGAAAAATATTTTATTTGGACGGCTTTAAAAGGAGCAAAAGATCTAAAAAATGCACAAATATTTGAACACTCCATTCAAGGTGTTATGTCACTTAAACGTTCTTGGGTAAAATTACATTTCATCAAGAAAATAAATGGCTACAAACAATAAAATAAAATGGTTGGTAGAGGGTTTTTAAACAAGGATTATACAGATATTTAATAGTTTAAAACTGAATACCGGAATAGAATAAATTGTCCATTATGTGGACTATTATTCGAAGTAATTATGCAAAATGACAATACTATAATAAGTAATATTACAGCCGATAGAAAAAAAAATAAGAGTAAATCACATATAATTTCAAATTGTCAGTTACTATGTGTAAAATGTATTGTTAGTAAGAAATAATGATATACATAATAAAATCGTTTTTACGACTGTCATTATCATTCATAATCTTTAATACTCTTATCAAATCAAAGTGTTGAAATAATATTAGAAACAAATGCATAAGAATCAATTCACTTTTGCTTTTCTGAAGGGGTGATGACCCTTTTTTATAAACATGCCTTTATTGCCTTTTCAGAGGTAGGTATTAGTTTACTATAAAAGTAATTAATAGTTAACAAGTCGTGGATCAAAGGTTTGCCATCGCTGACATTTCAGCTGCAAACTAGTGACTTTGTACATCTTTTTGGAGATAAATTTGGAAGAAAATCATTAATCAAGAAAGATAAAAAAGTACCAATATATAAAGCCATTAAAAGGTGCTTGATTTACTGAAGTGGCTTCTAGCCTTGCTTAGGGTAAAACAACCAAAGAATTTAAATAAATTGGTTTCAATCTATGCCTTCCGTTTTGCTTTACCTAAGGGATCCTAGGCTTTGGCAATACGTTGTAACCAAAATGATATTAGAGATAAAGTAGCATTATCTTTCACTACACTTTCTCCTTTTTGCAATGTTGTTTTTGTAACTAGTGTAGTTTACTCTATTCTCCGATTTGAAGGGAAGGTATATACCTCAATGGAATACAGTGTTAAATTAGTCCAGAAATATACTTTAAAAAATTGCAATACCCATTCGATCTACTCCAGTTGGTTATCAATGCTAGTAAATGGTAGAAACCATAACATTGACAACTCTTCTTTCTTTGAATTGATTCTATTTTTTATTTCTTTAAGAGGTACAAATTATTAATTGTTTTCATTGTTTCATATTTTTTATAAAATAGAGTTTTTCATTTAATTTACAAACAACTTTAAAGGATTTAATTTATATTTACAAAATGTTGGAAAATAGGAACATTGCTGACAACCCAGAGTTTAGAAGTTCTGGCAAAGATTTAGGTGAAACATGGTCACAATACCTTGCATCTGTGAATAATGATTTAATATATTTAAACCTAAGTTACTTTGATATTAAGTAAAAAAACTGAAGAAAAAAGCCCACTAATCTTGATTACTTTCGTTTATCATTTTCAGTTTGTGTTTCCTTAAAGTTACCATTATCGCTTTTATTGTCAATATGGCGATTTTCTGTTGGTTTTTTTCCAGAAGGTGCAAACAAATATTCAAATACATCAAAAAACAGAATTTAGGATTATAGTAATATAGATAAGAGAAGCAATACTGGAAATGTTAAATTTTAAAAATTTTTAAACTTAAAGAAAAAGAGAATGATCTCAAATATATTTCACTTCTGAACCTTCACCTTACCATTTGTATCAGCAAACTAATTTTTATAACAATTTGTGTTCTTTCTTTACATGATATCAAGTTTATCACCATTCAAAGGTGCCATTTTTGATTTTCTGTCCGAGTGATAGCCAGTTTGATGCATGATGATATTAAAGGCACACACACACACACATATATATATACAAAAAATATATATATATATGTATATATATATGTGTGTGTGTCAATAAAAGTAATTCAAAATCAATAAACAGTATAAAAATACAACAAATACTAAAGTTTACAATGTGAATTCAACAAAGTTTGCTTTTAATTCTGTTCACCGCAAAGATAGACTAAATAACTGAAAGGTTTCATTTTGATAAAAAGCTTGAAAAGTAAAACATAACACAGAATTCTGTAAATTAAATAATCTCCATTACTTCCAAAATAATAAAAATTACGAAATATTACTAACCTTATATTTCATTTTTCTAACCATTCTGTGAAATGATAGGATCTGTCAAAGACGTTATATGCGTCCTTTCTTTTAGAGGTGTAAACTACTTTGACTGGCAGTCAAAACAATTTGATAAATATTCCAAACTACAGTTAGACAGAAATGCATAACAGTAAAATTGTAATATAGAAAATACCATTAAACATTCCTTCTGATTTACTAGGAGACAGCATGGCGAAACGGACAAAAACAAAGACAACGTGGTCTTTCTGAAACAGACTTTGGAGAACTCTTTGATCCTTGATCTGTCGACTGGTGGTGATTCAGTACCATTTGCAATATTATTATCCCTTCTCTGAATACGACACACCAAAATGTGCACCAAGTAGGACAGGTAGGAGATAGAATGATAACAATTGAGCCGAAATGGAGTGTTATTTTAATACTTGTCTACCTAATAAAATGCAAGAGACAGAGAGTATAATATAGAAGCTATCGTAAAATTTAATGTTTGTAAGAAAACTATGAAAAAAGTATCGAATGAAAGAAATTTATATTACAGCATTGTAGAGTATATTAAACTATTCTGTTTGAGTAATCTTATTTTATCTTATCTTTTTAAATGTCTGATGCAACATTTTGCTATGCTGAGCGAATTTCTACATGTTTCATAGGTGGTGGAGAACTGTAGATGTTGGTTAGCGACTTTGAAATGCAGGAACATGGAAATAAGTCCATGGTCTAAGCAGTTCTGTAGAACATTTATGTCTAGAGTTGACTTGCGATGTTTCTTGTCTAGCCTCTCACATGTACGAAAGATGGAAAGGACTTTGCTCCCGTATCGTCGGTTGATAATTGTTGAAATTGAGATATTTATTATTAGATGTAGGGAGCATTTAGGGATTAATAAAAAACGGAAAAACATTAAAGGTATTTCTTCGTCCATTAGGGACCACATAAATGACACAGGTCATAATGTTTCGATTGAGGATTTTTATATAATAGATATTACTTCTAATGAACTTGATTTACTTATTCATGAGTGTTTACTTATCTATAGAGACCGATCCACGCTCAACAAACAAAATTCCTCAATACTTCTTTGCCTTTTCTAGTCCCTATAGGGCTCCTTTTGTTTATCGCCTCCTCGTTATCTCCCTTAATTGGCAATTATCCTTATTTTCCTCCCTGTCATCGTCCTATTTAGGCAATTTCTACCTGTTTACTTTAGTTAACCGTTGTTTTAGGTAATATATTTCACCGTCGTTTTCATATATATATTCCCCCCAAACATTTTTTCCACTATTAGCTGAGGATGGGACAAGCTTGTCCCGAAACGTACTTGATTATATCATAACGGATTGGTCTGAAACCTGATTATGCCTTTACGATTTGTTCTAATAATTGGATTTTCATGGATGTGTCAATAAAAAGAAATAAAATAAAAGATGTACAAATGACTATTCTGTTCTGATGTGGCTCATCGTGGCTATTATACTTAAGTTTACAATAGTGTTTTAAATTTTAGCATACAGATTATTCCTCCACTTTTTGATAATGTTCCGTTTTCTATGTCCTCTAGCAAAAAAAGTATTTTTTTTCATAATTCTTCTCCGAATAACACGGATGGTTCCTTGTCAGACGTCCCTTCACAAGCTGATCAGGTTTTAGACTGTTTGATAAAAATGCTAGGCGTAGTTGCAAAGCTTTGCTCAATCCACAGCTTCTCTTTAGATTTAATTTTGATGGTAATTCTGAAAGAGTGTGCATGTAAGCTATCTTTCGTGGTGTTCAAACTTGTCAATCTTTGCCTATCATAGTCTTATTTTCCGCCCTCTTGGAAGAGTTTCAAATTATGTCCTTGTTTTTAAATGAAGCCCATCCGTCTCATCCTGGCAAATATCGTGTACTTTAATGTCTTAGTAATTGTGCTTCTAATAGGGTTGGTTCTTTACTCGCGTTAGAAATCACATTTGAGGCCATTTTGTATTCCTTTAATTCTACCATCTGTATGAAGTACTGTAGTCTCTCATGGACAGGTGGTTTCCCATCTTATCTTGATATTCTTGGTAGAGTTCAGAGCAGTATTTGTAGCTGGATGGTTTCAAATGTTGCTGCTACTCTTTAATCATTCTCTCTGCAACGACATGTAACTTGTCTTAGTCTTTTCTATATGTATTGTCGTGGGTAGTATTCTAATGAACTTCTCTGTTGGTACCAGCTCAATTTGATGCATCTTGTGCCTCTCATTTCTCTCAACATCGTCATCTTTGTGTAATTCTTCCTCCTCTTTGTAATGATTGTGTTATTTCTTTCCTTGAAAAAAAATAGATTTTGGAATACTTTGGCATTTGAATAATTTATTCCAACATATGAATTGAATGTATTTAACACTTAGATCAAATCTTATTTGTCGGTTTAAGCTTTTTCCCTGTCTTTTTTCCTGCTCTCCACGTTCTATACACCTATTCGTTTAATGCCTAATATGATTCTTAAATGGAACAATTTAGGACAAGTCGTGGTTGGATAGGAGTGAAAGGCTCATTTAATATTGTGTATGTTATCGGGCAAAAGATTATACTGTAGCATAGTATGATATTATTATATAGTCTGCCCAAACGGTAGCCAATTCGGCAAGATGCCGTTTCTTTGTGATCCGACAATGGAGACAAATTTCGATAATGCGTTTCAGAAATTAGCACACAGTTCTTGCAAAATAATAGCTATCAAAGATGCTATCATGTTATTAAATATAATCATACATCCAACCAAAAACTGATGAAAAAATATGATTAATTTTTTAGTGTTTCTTTTTATGTAAAAGTTCCCGTTTTGACTTACTTGGTCAAAAATACCAAAGCCCATTCTCTTGATACAAAATGATTGCCAGTCTTGGGTATAGTTCACAAATTTAGACTATACTAGTATACAACAGTCTTTTTCACATCAAAAATAGGGACGTATAAGATAATCTGGTTTACCGTGAGATCTGGTAGTATCACCTCATATGGTATCCACTGGTATGACACAGTAAAGAACATTGTAACATTTAGGGACTTTTGTTGATGGCAGCTCTTGTTAAACAGTAGGGTTATTAATGCCTTTTACAGAAATCCATTTATCAAAGACTCAATCAAAGGAGGAAATGACCAGTAAAGATGGAAAGAAAGGGTGCAAAATACAATGGACTGCAAGGCATATGATTCACTGTCCTAAGCCCCTTAAACAGTAGCCAGTTCCTATTAGTGGGCCAAGAATCATTGTCCAAGCACACAAGAACATCCCACCATGTAGGTCGATAGCTTAAATAGGGTCAGAAAGAGAAAAGAGAAAAAAGAATAGATTTTGTAGTAAAATATAGAAAAGTAGACTTTAGCAAGGTATTGTGTTGTGTTCTTAACATAAAAGTTTACAGAACAGTCAAGTTTACTCTAGTGTATTGTACAGTGGCTGCATTCCAGTTTTCGGATGAATAGATAAAAGAATGTTCGTTTAAATATCCAACAAAAATCAGATGGGGTGTATACAGACTGTCACTAATTTACCATAGAATCACTGTTTGAGCCAACTCGCTTTTAAATCCCTTCTTCGATAATAGGCCTGACGGCATAGAATTGAAGTAGGGATGACACAAAGATTAGGTAGAAGCTATTACTCAGGACTTAATGACAAAGCTGATTTAAATGTCTCATAAGACATTTAAATCAGTTCTTAAATGAGGCCTAATGAGTATCATGTACAGCACTTTGCACAAATTTCTCAGGAAATAAAACAAAATACCCTTGGTTTGTCACTTGTCTCCCAAGATTTTTCAGTGTGTTCTCATAGTTTTATGATTATTGAAAGCTAAGTAAACAAACAGTGACTAACAGGCTCTCAAAATGGTCATTGTATCAATGCAGAGGTAGGATCGGCACCAGAATGAGTGCCATGCATGTAACATGCCAAATAAAATTTTGCTTTTTCTTTTTTCAGTTAAATGACAAAAGCGCTATTTTTGTTACAATTTTTAAGAATAATTAAGAATTGCCATCATTATGCTTATCCTTGTAGGTTTCGGTGGTCAGGTCAGCTAGATGCAAACCACTATGGTCAGACATTTCCTTGTTTTAAAGTGTTCTTGGCAAATAATCACCTATTGAAAAATGTCTTTGACTGAGATGCAGTCTATAAAAGAAGTCTAACTTTTATATTTGAATTTAAACTCCGACTATGTGAGCTCTGAAAAACGAGTCAGGATTATCAGTTGTTAATAATACATTCCAGAGTTTTCTTATTGCATCTTATTGTTGATTATCTTTATATAAACTACCTTGCACTGTTCATAGTGTTGCGCAAGGTTTCTCAAGGCCTTGAGCAACATCATTTCCTTAGGTGTCTGTGCTGTTAATCGTATCAAATTATGACTCAAATATCACCAAACATTTTTTTTTTCTTTTGGAGAAGTATTAAAAAACGAAAAGCGATCTCTATTACTGTTCCCATTGAATCAATATTTAAATTAAATAATTATCAATTGAGAAAAATATGATTTATAGATATTATAAAATTAAGAGTGAACATAATTTAATAATGAATTATGCTAATAATAAATAAAAGATACAATACAATGAATTGGATAATGGGTTACCATAACAAGAAAAATATATATTTTAATGATTTAATGAATAATGTTAATAAAGAAGATAATACATTATTGATGAAAATAATAATATTGATAAAAACATTTGATCATCTAATAAAGTGGTAGTTATTGTAATAAAAATATAACCATAATATTGAAATGAATAAGAGAAATCTTGAGAGATCATCGAAGGATGAATTCCTGATACTGTTAAACAATACAAGTAAACTGAAAAGCAGAATAATATTAATGTTAATGTGTTTGGATAAGAAAATAAACAAGTATATCCAATTTATATCGCAAAAGAAAAATTTAATGATCAGATGAATTTGGTATTAATCACAGAAAATAAAAAACAATATTATGTTTGAATAAGATTTGTTAACAAATTATTGTATAGGCAAACTAAAAATGATAATAAAAAACATTGAGCGAGTTTTAAATAAATATAATAAGGATAACTGCGTTGAATTATATGAAATACAAGCTATTAAAATGTCTGATAAGGATAATAGCATTTTAAAATTTAATAATTATCACAAAAAATTGCAAGTACTATTTGCTACTTATGCAGATTTTGAAGCTATTACTGAGAAAGTATATGGATGTCAAACTAATAATTTTGAATCATACATTGAAAAGTATAAAAAACAGATTGTCCATATGCTTATAAAGTGACATGCTGCTATGATTATTCATACACAAAACCAATACAAACGTATAGAGGTGAGAAAGTTGTTTATAAGTTTATGGAAACTATGTTAGATGAAGTGAAATACTGAAAAAATATTATCAAGAACAGATTTTTAAAACTTTTAAGAATGACGGGAAAAGAAGAAGAAAGATTTCTAAAAGCAAATGTTATCTTTGTAATAGAAATACAATGATAAGGATATCTTTGTAAGAGATCATTGCCACATAACTGGTGGGTATCGAGGTAGTGCTCGTGGTTATGGTAACCTTAAACTAAAAATTGATCCTTATAGGTTTGAAACACCTGTGAAATTTCACAATTTGAGAGGGTGTGATATTGGAAAAATACCTTATCCATTTTTAGATTAAATTATCATAAAAATCTTAAACGAATATGCTATTTTTACTATTCCTCTATTGAATAAGAATTTAATTGTTTTATAATTAGTTAATGTAGTATTGTTTTAAATGTCTTATTTTACATATAGAATTTTAAAGAATAATATCTTATGTGAATTTAGCTTATGGTTTCTTGTAATTTAATACTCTCAATAAATGTGAATGGCTTATTTACTTACTTGGTTACGCATGCAAGTGAATATGCCATTTATGTGGTTTGATATGTTGAGAGCATCTATGTTTAATCAATTTTCACTATTAAAATGGTGTGGCATATGATGAATCCTTCATATCAAATCTATAGGATGGTTGAAAATTGGGGCGTAAGGGACGTAGAGTGTTCAGTCCAGTGTATGACTGTGTCTGGAACAGACCAACCTCAGGGTGAAAGGCGAAATCAAGTGGCTTTTCTGTGACCCACTCTGCAACCAAGTCAGCCTCACCTCCTCGTGGTACGCCCTGGACAGGACGTTTAGCGACTTCTGAACCAACGAGGCTCTGACTAGGAGCAGCAGCCCAATTTTCTGTTACCGTAGGATCAGCTCCTCGTTAGGTGTAGTGTGCAGGGTCTACCGCCGTGTGGACACGTCCCGACACTCGCCAAATTGCTTACCCAGGAATGGGTTAAAAATCCCTCACTGCCTTGTGAGTAGGTATTGAATTACCAAAGGCTTGGCACATCGCATAAAACTGTGGTTGTCGTCGGCAAGGGCACGCGGCTGTAGAATAATCTACAAACTGAAAGTTATGCGGATCATAAGTCATCAAAACATACTGGATCGGTCGAGGCCAATGTTACCAACGACCGCCTGCACCACTGACCAGCAGAGCGGTGAGGGAAGGTGTACTACTGCTGAACAACGACGAAAAGGAAGGAAAAGAATAGAAGGAAAGAAAAGGAGAGAAAAGTGTTAAAAGGACAAAGCTAGACAAACGACATTGAGGGTTGGTACATTAAATGTGGGAACGATGAATGGAAAAGGAAATGGAATTGTAGATATGATGGAGAGAAAACACATTGATATACTATGCGCCCAAGAAACCAGGTGGAAAGAAAGCGAATCCATGCAAATTGGGAATAGATGCAAGCTAATATTCCATGGGGAGGACAACAAAAGAAATGGAGTAAGAATTGTGTTGGGACCTTGCTATACAGAAAGTGTGTTGGGAGTAGAGAGAATTTCTGACAGACTGATGAGCTTGAAATTAGATGTAGAGGTACAATGCTGAATGTGATTACTGCATATGGATCACAGACAGGTTGCATGCAGGAAGATAAAGGCAAGTTTTGGAGAGATGTGGACACAATATGCATAAGAGTACCTAGAGAAGAGAAAAGCGTGATTGGAGAAGATTTCAATGGGCACGTTGGAGAAGGAAACAGAGAGGATGAGGAGATGATGGAAAGATATGACTTTGGAAGGATAAACGAAGAAGGTCAGGTATTAGTGGGCTTTGCAAAGAGAGTAGAGATGGCAGTGTTAAACACATTCTTTAATAAAAAAGAGGACCAGAGAATCACCTATAAAAGTGGAGAAAGAAGTACCCACGTTGACTACCTAGCTCACAAAAAAAACCACCGAAGAACGAAGTAATTGACTGCTTTGTAATGGGAGGAGAGTGTGTTGCTGCACAGCACAAGCTGGTAGTATGCAAGCTAAGGATCAAGAACAAGAGGAAAAAGAAAAGGAAACGTGAACCAAAGTAAAGTAGTGGAAGCTGAGAGAAGCCTATTTTAGGAGAAATTTGAACCGGAAGTTGCTAGAGTCGCTGAGTTTAACCAAAGATGTGGTTGAACGTTGGTCTGAGCTGGCTGAGAGAATTAGAGAAGCATCAAACTGTCGAAATCCGGACAAGGAAACATGATGGTGGACTGATGCAGTACAGGAAAGTATTCAAATTAAGAAGAGAGCGAAGACGTTGTTCAAGAGGTCTTTACGACAGACTGCAAACAAAGGGTGAAAAGGATTTATTCCGTATTGCAAAGCAAAGGGACAAGGCAGCAAAAGATATCCAGCATGTTAGAGTGATTAAAGATGACAATGAAGGCTTTTGATATGAGAAAGAGAGGTTTTACAAAGGTGGAAAAGCTATTTTGAAGTGCTTATGAATACTGAGAACCCCAGGGAAGCCTGAATTGAAGAAGCACAGAAAACTGAACGTCACGTTGGAAGGATTGATGTCTGAAATCGAGAAGGTATTAAAGAAAATGGAAAATGGAAAGGCTGTAGGCCCAGACAATATACCTATCGAAGCACGGAAGTGCCTCGGGGACTTAGGTATAGAGATCCTCACGACGCTTTTAACAGCATCCTCAAATGTGAGAAGATGCCAAACGAAAGGAGAAGGAGTGTTTTGATCCCTGTCTACAAGAACAAAGGAGATGCACAAGAGTGTGGCAGCTACAGGGGCATCAAGTTAATGAACCACACCATGAAGTTGTGGGAGAGGGTTTTGGATGCAAGGATCAGGCAAGAGGTGGATAACAGCCAGAAACAGTACGCATTCATGCCAGGAAAGAGCACAATGGACGCAATATTTGCTCTGCGCATTCTAATGGAGAAGCACCGAGAATGGCTAAAAGAATTACATTGTGTATTTATAGATTTGGAAAAACGTATGATAGGGTGCCAAGGGAAGAATTATGGTGTTACATGAGAACATCCGGAGTAACAGAAAAGTATGTAAGGCTAGTAAAAGACATGTACAAGGACAGTGAGACGCCATAAGAACTGCTGCAGGGATGACTGACTGATTCCACGTCAGGTTTGGACTCCATCAAGGATCAGCCTTAAGCCCCTTTCTAATCGCTATAGTTATGGACCGAGTCACGGATGAAGCTCGGAGAGAAGCACCATGGACAATGCTGTTTGCTGACGACATTGTGTTGTGCAGTAAGACAAGAAATAACGCTGAAGAAGAACAGAAAAAGTGGAGAGGTGCCCTGGAGAAAAGGGGAATGAAAGTAAGTAGAGCAAACACAGAATACCTAGTCTTGAATGGAAAAGAGGATGATAAGTTAAACATGCAATGATCAGATGTAATGAAGGCAAAAGACTTCGAATACTTGGGATCAACAGCACAGTTCGATGGAGGATGAGATATAGAAGTTAAGAAGAGAATACAATTAGGCTGGAGTGGATGGAGAAAGGTAACAGGCGTACTATTGGACAGAAAGCTATCACCAAAGTAAAGGGAAAAATGTATAAGACGGTAGTGGAGCCATTTTTACTGTATGGGCTTGAGTCAGTAGCGATAACAAAGAAACATGAAGCAGAGTTGGAGATGGTAGATTTGAGAATGCTGAGGTGAGAACTTGGAGTTACACGCCTGGATAAAATCAGAAACGAACACATCAGAGGTACAGCACATGTTAGGGGATTGAGCGGCAAGCAAAGAGAGGCAAAACTCAGATGGTATGGGCATGTGATTAGAAAGGAAGAGAACTATATCGGGAGGAGAATGATAGACATGAATCTGATAGGGAGGAGGAAGAGAGAATGGATGTAATAAAAGAAGACACGAGGGTAATGGGAGTGAGAAGGCAAGACGCTGCTGACCGCAGTAAATGGAGGTGTGTGATCCGCTGTGGCGACCATTAACAGGGAGCAGCCGAAAGATAAAGAAGAAAAAGAAGTATGGGTGAAAATTATTAATCATATTTTATGGCAACTACCTTTGGTTTATCTTACAATACAGGTTGCAAAATAACACATGCATACAGCAAAAATGTATCTTGAATGAGAAACACTTTTTTCTGGGTTATATTTCGGCGCTGATTCCCAAAATAATACATTTTTTCAGAATTTTTAATTTTTTAATTTTGGGGGGAAAAAATGCGTTTTGCAAGAAAAAAAGAGCAAAAAAAGTTCAGAAGATTGCGTTGTCTAACTGAGAAGAAAGTATTACTTCAAAATAGTTGTCAGAAAACAAAGAAACCTTAGCAGAGGTCTGGTTGTTTGCTCGGCCTGACAAAAGACGCGATTTTGGACTCATTTTCGGCTTTTATTGCGATATTAACTCCATCTGACCAACTAAATAAACATTGCTTCATGCTTAAAGTCGCTCTGAAACAGAAAGGAGTCAGTTCTGTAATTATATCAAGGCACTATCATGACTTCTGCTTCATTTGTGGTCAGCTTGCATTTTTAGCACAAAGACGCTCGCTAAGCTCACTCGTAGAGCTTATTATTTATACTTTAGATGTAAAGTTGGTGACAAAGGAAGGATATAGGCACCACAAATGTGTTGAAACACATATGCTGCGAAACTACGTTTGTAGGCCAACGGAAATAGACAATCTATGGGTTTTGCAGTGTCTATGATTTGGAGAGAATTGAAAAATCATGTTGATGACTGCTACTTCAGTATGCTTCCAGATGTCACAATGGGCATTACGCAAAAAAAGGAAGCCCAACTAGAATTTCCCTCTCTACCCTCGGCTATTCGACCAGTACCTCACAATGATGAGCGTCCTGTTCCTAAATGTCCAGAAAACTTTGGTGAGTATTCTTTACATACAAACCCATTTTTCTAATTTTCATTTGACAAGCAACAACTGAAATTTAGCAACGGAAAAACACACTCCTTATTTGAATTTGTCGTTTAAAGTGAAGTTCCTTGCCTAGCAAAAACTAGATGACTCAGCTTCAATTCAAAGTGATAACGTATGTTTTCTCTGTTAAGGGTTTCCATTATGTTAGTGGTAATACCCAAATGTCAATTGAAATGCGAGGATGTGCACAATTGAAAGCTGCTGCCCAGTAGCAAGGCATTTTTTGTAAGAGATCGTGTGTAGTTGGCTGTTGCTTGACAAAACAAGAGGTCATTAAAGAGCAAACGAATATAGTTTCCCTCTCGATTATGCAGTAATAGATAGATTAGGCAGTTTCAAGATAGCTAATCTACCGACTTATCACAATTTCCTTTTTAGCTGAGTGCTCGGATCTCACTGAGGATGAATTTGTCAGCAGCCAATAATTTGGCTCTAGTGAAATATTGTTCCCTTCGAGTGCTACAGACTCCTCAAAGCCGCATGTTATACGTCAAGCAGAGCTAAATGATCTTTTCCTTGATTTGGACCTTACTTCCTTACTTACTTATCCTCTGTGTTCTGCTTCTTTGGTAGTCGAAGACATCCCATAGATGCAATCAGACCTTCGTTGAAACGTTTCCAGTTCTTCTTCTCTCTTACTTTTTCCCTTAGGCTCTGGAGCTGTTTTCTGGTACGGAGTTGCCCTAGTCCGGAGTTTTTGATATCTTCACGGATGGTGCTGAGAAGATTTCTAGAGTGGCATCCTATACTGGCTTCATACATTGTTGCTTCTGATATGGCAAATTCAAGGGCTTTTTGGGTGGGGGTGTTGATGTCCATGCGTAGGACATAACCTATCATAGACCTAAGCAAAAGGTAGAGTTTTTAGGTTCCAGACTATAGCAGTGGAGACTTATCAGACCCGATGTTAAAATAACCACCTTTCGCAGCAGACACCAGGCATTGCAAGAGTACTTTGAAGAGAGTGGGTCATTTTCAGTTTGATCAAATGTGACTGGTCTGATGACAGCCCTCTAAATCGATTATTTACCTCAGCAGTGGAAATTATTCATCGATTCATCAAAGGCCAGTCTAAAAGCTGTCCTTTTGCATAGTGGAAATTTCTTACCTTCTATTCCTCCAGGACATTCAGCCGAAACGAAGAAAACATTCTCCTTCTTCAAGAACTTGTTAAGGTTTGTAGAGTATTATGAACATCAGTGGATGATTTGTGGAGACTTTAAGGTTATCGCTTTATTGATAGGAATGCAACTTGGCTCTACAAATTACTGTTGTTTTCTCTGTGAGTGGGATAGTAGATGTTGCTCATTACATTACAGAAAGGCAGACTGGCCACTGAGAAAACACCTGATGAGAAAAATGTTATCAATGAGCCACTAGTTGATCCACACAAAGTGTTATCACCTCTTCATGTCAAGCTTGGTTTAATGAAAAGCTTTGTGAAGGCTGTACATAAAGATGAACCTGGATTTCAGTACATCAAAAACAAATTTCCGAACATCTCTGTTACTAAGCTTCGAGAAGGCATATCTGTTGGTCCTTAAATAACACAACTGCGAGATAATGCTTTTTTACAGCTACTCTGTGCAAAGGAAAGAGCTGTATGGTGTTCTTTCAAGGCTGTGGTGAACAACTTTCTAGGAAACCAGCGATCGGAAAACTATAAGGAACTGGTAAGTGATATGCTGAGGGCTTACCAGGAGCTTGGATGCAACATGTCACTAAAGGTTCATTTTATGCAGTCACATCTAGATCGGTTTCCTGATAATTGCGGTGCCTACAGCGATGAGCATGGCGAACGCTTTCACCAAGATATTGCGTTAGTTGAAAAGCGATACCAAGGACGTTGGAGTTGCGCAATGCTCGCTGACTTCTGCTGCACGCTGATAAGGGATGATCCCGAGACCATCCACAGGAGAAGCGCAATGAAGAAAAAACTTTGAAATATTGTAAAATAAGCTTTTAACTTTTGTTTTTCATGTTAACATTACGGTAAATCTAAGTATTTTTGTCATCGAATTACATTACAAAATTAAAGAAAATCCAGCAAACAACTAGTTTTTTCGTGTTTCTGAGATTTAGAGGGTACCAGTTCTGGAAAATTGGGAGCCAACTCAACGTTTTTGGTAGCAATATTTGTATTCAGCGCCCCAAATTTAGTAGAAAAATTTGTTGACCTGTGTAATTAATCTAATGCTTTTAATAATGGTTATAATATGTATTACTAAAACATGGTGCAATAATATTTTTAAAATTTTATGGTTTAATCATAGAATTGCTATTGATTATTAATCACTATTATAATATCTATGTTTCTCCTTATTTTATCATATTATATTTTATCATATTTTATCATATTTTATTATATTTTATCACATTTTATCACATTTTATCACATTTTATCACATTTTATCACATTTTATCACATTTTATCACATTTTATCACATTTTATCACATTTTATCACATTTTATCACATTTTACCATATTTTATCATCTTTTATCATATTTTATCACATTTTACCATATTTTATCACATTTTATCACATTTTATCACATTTTATCACATTTTATCACATTTTATCACATTTTATCACATTTTATCACATTTTATCACATTTTATCACATTTTATCACATTTTATCACATTTTATCACATTTTATCACATTTTACCATATTTTATCATCTTTTATCATATTTTATCACATTTTACCATATTTTATCACATTTTATCACATTTTATCACATTTTATCACATTTTATCACATTTTATCACATTTTATCACATTTTATCACATTTTATCACATTTTATCACATTTTATCACATTTTATCACATTTTATCACATTTTATCACATTTTACCATATTTTATCATCTTTTATCATATTTTATCACATTTTACCATATTTTATCACATTTTATCACATTTTATCACATTTTATCACATTTTATCACATTTTATCACATTTTATCACATTTTATCACATTTTATCACATTTTATCACATTTTATCACATTTTATCACATTTTATCACATTTTATCACATTTTACCATATTTTATCATCTTTTATCATATTTTATCACATTTTACCATATTTTATCACATTTTATCACATTTTATCACATTTTATCACATTTTATCACATTTTATCACATTTTATCACATTTTATCACATTTTATCACATTTTATCACATTTCACCATATTTTATCATCTTTTATCATATTTTATCACATTTTACCATATTTTATCACATTTTATCACATTTTATCACATTTCACCATATTTTATCATATTTTATCATATTTTATCATATTTTATCACATTTTACCATATTTTATCATGGGCTGGAAAATAATTGATGTGTTGTGTCTCTTTGTGATAAGAATTATATCAATAAAACAAAGTAACAAAAGCATATTTTATGGTTTTAGGACTTATTTCCATAGAATGGTTTCAATTTTTAATCATCCTTTTTTTCGTTACTTACCCTATACTTTAATTTATTCGATTTTACAATGTCTGTAATCATATCTTGTTATTCCATTTTCATGTAAATATCTCCCGTTATCAAAACAGGTTGAATTGATGGTATTTTTAGCTTCCAAGCTAAAAAGCTTCCAAGCTGATGGTTTTCACTTGTCATGGTTTTCAAAGTATGATGCATCTGTTTATTTTCTGATAACATATTCTTCTAGTCTTTATGTTTGATGTTGTTTTTGTTAATGGTCTTTCTAATACTTACTTTTAGCAGTCTTTTCACTGTTTTCATCATCCTTCATATATGAGCACACTTTAATTCTCAACTCAACAAATTCAACAACTCGATTTCATAAGCTTCATCTTGAAATTTACCAATTACTTTCTTATTATTATTATCATAATATTGTTAGTCTTCTGAATAGTCACTATTATCAAATTTATGCTTACGAGTATGCTAGCATTTATCTCACTGTTGATTTAATAGTTTGTCATATCAGATAAATATTATTATTTTTGCAATATCACCTTTATATATGTATATATATATATTTATATATATATATAAATATATACATAAATATATATATGAACATGTACATTGATGTATATATATATATATATATATATATATATATATATATGTATTATATTAACAATTGAATATGAAATGTCATCAACAACAGTGCTCTACCACATTAAAACGTGGGAGCCATCATATAATCCGATGTACGAGTAAGAAAAACTCTAACTTTACAGTACTCAGAGTGTCATGTCTTTCACAATCTTCAGCTGTACACAATATGTATGTATATATGTATATATTAACAAATGAATATGAAATGTCATCAACAACAGTGCTCTACCACATTACAACGTAGGAGCCATCATATAATCAGATGTATGAGTAAGAAAAACTCTAACTTTACAGTACTCAGAGTGTCATGTCTTTCACAATCTTCAGCTGTACACAATATGTATGTATATATGTATATATTAACAAATGAATATGAAATGTCATCAACAACAGTGCTCTACCACATTACAACGTAGGAGCCATCATATAATCAGATGTATGAGTAAGAAAAGCTCTAACTTTACAGTTCTCAGAGTTTCATGTCTTTCACAATCTTCAGCTGTATACAAACCAATATACAATCAGTATACAGCTGAAGATTGTGAAAGACATAAAACTCTGAGTACTATAAAGTTAGTTTTTCTTACTCGTACATCTGATTATATATATGTATATTGATATATATGTATATTTATATTGATGTATATATATATGTATATTGGTATATATATGTATATATATATGTATATTGATATATATATGTATATTTATATTGATGTATATATATGTATATTGGTATATATATGTATATATATGTATATTGATATATATAAAAGAGATATAATAAGTTGGAAAGAATAAAAAAACTACACTGTCCATCTCGATAAGCTGTTTCGTAATTTTACAACAAGCTTATAACATTTCAAAATGATAAAGAATGAAGAGGGCTGTATTCTTAATTCGGGAGAAGAGGTCCTGAAAAGATGGAAGGACTATTGAGAAAAGTCAGTGAATGCAGAAAATCCAAGGGAAAGAGGAGAAGACGTAGCAGAGATAAGCGAAGAACCTGTGTAGACCAACGAAGAAAAGGTGAAGATAGCTTTAAATAGGACGAAGAATGGAAAGGCAGTAGGCCTAGCGGTAGACGGTAGACGGTATCCTAGCGGAGGTATGGAAATCCCTGAGAAGTAGTACTTTTGCCTTCTTGACGTTAATGTTCAACGATATCTTGGTAACCGAGCACATGCCAGAAGACTGGAGTAATTATTATACCTATTTCAAAAACAAGGGAGATTTGCAGAACTGCTCCAACTACAGGAGTATTAAAGTCATGAGTCACTCAATGAAGCTACGGAAATGAGTGATTGAAAGCTGGATCAAGAGGAAGGCAGAGATCAGTGAGGAGCAGTTCAGCTTCATGCCGAAGAGGAGTAAGCCCAATGCCACCTACGTTTTGCGCATGACAGCAGAAAAACACCGGAAAGAAAAGAAAGAGTTGCGTATTCATTGAATTTAAAAAATTTTATGATCGGGAACCACAAGAGGAAGTATAATTAACCATGAGAAAAAGAGATATCACGGAAAAGTATGTGAAATGCGTACTAGCTATATATGGTGCATGTGAGACAGTGGTGAAGTGCGCGGCTGGAAAGACTGAGCCATTCATAGTTGTAGTTGGATTACATTCAGGTTTTTTGAGCCTTTTTCTATTGGCAGAGGTCATAGACTTGCTCACCGGTCCGTCAGGACGTCAGACTCTGGCAACATGATATTTGCAGATGATGTTTTACTGATCAATGGAACGAAGGAAAAAGTGAAGGAAAAACCAGAAAATTGGAGGGAAGCCCTGGAGAAAAGAGGGATGAAGGTACGTCAGTCAAAAAGAGAGTACAGCTGTATCAATAAAGTGAATAATCTACCACCAATCACGGTCACTGTTGAGGACGTCCCAGACGTGACGGAATTCAAGTGCCTCGGGTCAACTGTACAAGATGACGGAGGGAGTGACAAAGGGCAAAGAAAAGGATTAAGGCTAGATAAAGCAGTTGGAAAAAGACAACGGAGATGATGTGCAACAACAGACGGCCAATGAGAGTAAAGAGCAAACTATACAGGACAGTGCTGAGACCAGGAATGAAGTACGGCATGAAAAGGTTTCTTTGACAGCAGGACTCGAGAAACAGATGAACGTAGTCGAAACGAGAATGCTTCTGTAGTCCCTGGGTGTTATCTGAAGAGATATGTTGCACAAGAAAGCAGTGAGAGACAGGCTGAACGTTAGAGAGTTCTCCCAGAAGATGAAAGAGTGAAGGTTGAGGTGATTCGGACATGTGGAGAAAAGAAAAGTCAGGAATACCAGAGAAGTCAGGAAGAGAGTTCTTAGGACATCATAGAAAGAAGAAAAGTGGACGGCCAAAACACAAGTGAATCGATAACATCAAAGTTAATATAAAGGAAAAGGGGGTCAGACGTGAGGTCACGCAAGACAGCGAATTTTCAGTTGGGATCGCAAATTTGCTGCGGCGACCCCGGGTAACAGGGAGCAGCTGAAAGAAGAGGAAGAAAAGAAGAATACTTTGAATATAACAGCGCTTTTTTTAACTTATGGTATAATTCGAGTAATTGTGATTAAAACCTTGATCAAATTGCATATTCTGCAATTCAAACTTTTTACAACTTGAACTTTCTGTCAATCAAAATTCAATAATTTTGATAATAATAAATTGACAATTCGATTATTTTATATCGAGCTTTTACTTCACACCGAGACCTTAAAAGACAAAAGTTTTGAGGATTATTTTTATTGTCAATTACACAATGTAACAGCATTTTTGCTTGACACACTTTTTTTTATGTTTTCCAATGTATTTTTGTGCGCTGGATCCGAAAATCACATTTATTTTTCTCAACCGCCGTTCGTTTCTATGATACTGAGCAAAGTTGCTTAAAATATACTGAACATTACCCGAAACATGGACCACAATGTGGTTTGATTATTATGAATAGCAAGCTTACACCATTTGCACGATTGTGAGTTGTAACCTAAATTAGCGAGGCTTATGTAAAGGATAACTCACTCGTTAATGTTAGGTATTAAGCATAGCATCAGTACGGAGAGAATAGTTGTTATACATGTAGCTATCAACTGCTGTTACACCTGTAACTGTAGTAAATGTGTGCTCTATAGCTGGAAGAACTTTGCCGAACGTGATTGTCTTGAGTGCTCCGATTTATCACTTCGCACTATTGACCATATGTAGTCTCCCATCATTGNGAAACATGGACCACAATGTGGTTTGATTATTATGAATAGCAAGCTTACACCATTTGCACGATTGTGAGTTGTAACCTAAATTAGCGAGGCTTATGTATAGGATAACTCACTCGTTAATGTTAGGTATTAAGCATAGCATCAGTACGGAGAGAATAGTTGTTATACATGTAGCTATCAACTGCTGTTACACCTCTAACTGTAGTAAATGTGTGCTCTATAGCTGGAAGAACTTTGCCGAACGTGATTGTCTTGAGTGCTCCGATTTATCACTTCGCACTATTGACCATATGTAGTCTCCCATCATTGAGGCATCTCATCGTCCTTGATACCTATATTCCATGGTAGCGATATCTTGATGAAATTGCTCGCCATGCTCCTCGCTGACAGCTCCGAGATTGGAAGGGAAAAAAAAGTCTAGATGTGGATGTAAAAAGTGCAGTTTTAAGAACATGCGACATCCCATGCACTTGAAAGCTGTGACAAGTTGTGAGACAAGAGTTTCGTAGTTTGGACTTCTATTGTTACCAAGAAAGCCCTGGAAAACATTTCGAATAGCGCTCCAGGCGCCCCTTTTGATGTCGCTCATTACAGCTAATCTCTTTAATCTCCAACAAAAACGCCTGCTTTGACTTTTGCCTCAGACAGCTTAGAAAACATGGACCTAATTTCTTGAAAAACTGGTCCTTCTGTACTTATTGCCTTCACAAACTGTTTGACAAGTCCCAGCTTAACATGGAGAGGAGGTAACAGAATCTTCTTGTGATCCACCAAAGCAGGCCGGATAACATTCAACTTTTCTGGTTGCAAATTTTACCTGGGAGGCCACTTTTTCCTTCATAGTGCTCTTTGTCCGCTCTACTATTCTACAAGCATATAAAACATGAATATTTCGTGTATCCACCTTGTAGCCCCAATAAAAAACATATCATCTTCAAGTCCTCACTGACATTCCACTTGAAACTGCTGTTTTTGATGTTGTCAAGGAACTGTTTGACGTTGTCATAATTCTCATTCTTGTGTACGGAATGAATAAGAGGAATTGATGGGTGTTTGTTGCCATTGTGTAGCAGAACCGCTTTCAAACTCCTTACAGAGTTATCTTTTAATAAACGCCATTCGGAAGGCTCGTGTTCGAATCCGATAGCAGCAAAAAACCCGTTTATATCCTTGCAATAGCACATATCACCACTGGCATAAAAAAAAGCTCTCAAACACGGCATGACGCTTTCAGTACACAGACACCTTACAGTCTCCTTTCAACAAATTCCATTCTTTTAATCGAGATGTTAGTTGCTCAGCTCCAGACGTAGTTAGACCTAGATCTCTGATCAGATCGTCAAGTTCCTGTTGATTTGGATAGTGAAGTTTATTGCTACACATTGGACGATAGGCTTTATCTTGACCTTCAGCACTTGTAGTCGTTGAATCATCAGATGATATTTCCATCGCAGTTTCAAACAGAAAACAAAGTGAAAGCAATGAGCTAGTGATAAAATACTTGAAGATAGTTTTATGATTATAATAATTATTGCTTAAAATCCCCAAATTGATTTGTGAAACGCACGTCGTGATGATTTCTTTGCTCTCTCCATACTCGTGGAATTGCGAATGGAATAACTCTTCCTTTATTTCGCAGCCATCCTTCAAGGCTTGATCAGGACGTACCATAAATGACATGCAGAGCCCATGGCTTATCCTGATCGCCCCATTGGTATCCCAAAGTACAGTTGATAGGCTACCCAAGACTTATTCCCTCTCGTGATTTTGTAAGAGACATGTTTTCTGGCAATGTAATACCCACAAACGTAACAGAAATTTGTTGGGAGAGTTTTTGCAGGTCCTATTTGTGCTAGACATCGTACAATTAAGGAAAAAGCAAAATTGACATCCCAAAATGAATCCTGAGCAATGTGGAAGAAACTATTCACAAAATATCAAGCAGTCATGAAGCGAAGGGTAATGCTTGACTTCTGATCACCTTTCTCGTTATTGTAAAAATAGTTATCATGCTGCACAAAACTTAGCACTAAAGATCATTGCACATCAATGGCTTTGTTCACATCGCTCTTATTTGGTGCTTGCTAAATTAACATACAAACAAACTGCGCTGAATTAGCAAAATGGTAGGAGCCTAGACGGGAAGTCGGCTCAATATAAGTTTATCTTTGATCAGTTAACATTAGCATGCAGCGCTCCTTTGAAGTTGAACTTCATAAAGGTTAATGGTTGCACATCTGTTGTTTTTGTTGCGTGATCACGTCTCCTGACACTTGAGGAAAAACGAACGATGCTACAGAAAAAAAAGGCGTATTTGGAATCAGCGTAAAAAACGGATTCAGAAACGTCAGTAAAAATGAGTCAAGCACAACGTTTTTGAAATTTCGTTACATTGTATTATCAGCCTGTTGCTACATAAAAAATTGAATACTAGAAATGAAGATCAGGATGACAATGTATCCTTTCAACATAACGTTAAAGACAAAGTGTCAAAGTTTGATTCCTTTTCTTTTGTAGTTTACTTTTTATTTTGTTTCCGACTGAATACTTTAATTATATTATTGATAATTCCAATCTAGAAATGCTGGAAGTATCTATCATGTTTTAGGTGCTTATAACAAAGAGCTGTTTTGTTGCTGCAAAGTGTTGCTGTTGACCATTACCCTTGTCAAAATAAGTAATATTGGGCTTCCATTTAATAATGCTTTTATGACCCCCAGTTTAAACATTATCCTTTGTATCCTACAGGCCAACCATTGTCAAACATGAAAGGATAAACGTTTTAATGATCAATTCATAGGTCTATTTCCTGCTGAGAACTGTTGATTTCACAAAGACGTAGTGGGTCTTAAGCTGCACAGACTGATGTCAGCAGTGATTGATGTTTGCTCACACCTTGAAAGTGGAACAAGGGTCAAGAAACCGAAGGAATAAAAATTAAAAACATCAGCAGCTATTTTCTTGCTGATATGCTAATAACTTTATTAACTAAAGATAGCAACTTCACAAGTGCCCAAGTAACGTTTTTTATCAGTACGTACAAACAAGAACACCAGGTATTGCCTAACCTCAAATGTCTTGTCACAATAATTGAAGGAAAAACTCCGATCGTAAGAAAAGCTAGGTTCAACTTAGCATTCAAGGATAGTTAATCTTGCCACAGAAATGACTTTTCTTATTCATATTAATGATTGTGTAGAAAACTGTGATTGCTTACCCCCATGATCTTTCTAATTTAGTTGATGATATCCTCTCCCAACTGTCACGTAGCGTTCTCCAGATTCATTTCATCCTCTTCAGTCTGATGTCAATGTAATCATGACATTTTTGGAGCTATAAATTATTTAGAAAATAATAATAGACATCTTTCAAGTAGCGCTAGGAAGCCTGAATTTAAGAAAAAACTAGGGTAGATACTTTAAGAAAAAACTATGACAAAATAAATTTGTGAGAATTTACACTCAAAATATTATATGCAAAATACAATGAAAGTGAACCGAATCTGGTTTGACCCTTGTTCACAAATGTGTTGACATGTTATGAAAAGCCAAAGACTTTTCTATAAAGATTCAAATGAATGAATGATACTTCAAGAGTCAATAGGTTTTAGTTTTTAAAAAAACTAAAACTTTGAAGAGCATTTTAATATAGTCACTAAACTAAGCTACTTTGATTTGATTCATTAAGACTGAAAAACAGGAACGTTTCGTGACAGAACAGATACATAGGAGGGAAAACAAATGAATTGATTATGTATAAAGTAGAGATAGCACAGTTAAATATGCCTTGGTACCATGGAGAGCATCAAAGTTGGAAAAAACTATAAAATTTATAGTAATACTACAGATAAAAGCAGATGTTGGCAGAAGCAAATTGAAAGGCTGCAAACAAAAAGGAAAACAAAAAGATAGGAAGTAGGATAAAGACAGAGATAAGCATGGAAGGGGTGCCACCACTGACTATTTAGTTGCTTCCTACAAATGACTAATTACCCAAAGTCTAAAAAGGACTTTGATATAGTCGTTAAACTGAACTACATGGAGTTGCTGAAGTCATTGTCTCCAGCTAATCGAAATACTTCATCGGACCAACAGTCACTTTCATCCTCAATATAAATGATGTTCAAAAGGCAAAACCAATTCAATGGATTACAAGTCTTTACAACAGAACTACATAAAATGTATGACACAAAAGTATCCAACTGCAAACTACAAAGCTGTTGTGAACACGATTTGTTAAGAATAATAATTTACAAAACAAAATTGTAATTATTGTGATAATTGTTATATCAGCTACAAAGTACATGGAAAACAATTAGAATTTCTGCTGTGAAAAAGATGTAAAAGCAAAATAGACTCAGACCATAAAATTAGTGTTGTCCACATGGTACTTACAACCATTGCCAACCAATATATAGTTTAATTAATTTTATTCTATTGTTCTCTTGCAATCTAAAATACTGTAAATAAGATAGCCTCAGGTTGGCATCTGGTCGTTCTCCTTGCACTTGCCTGTCTGAACGCAGTGTTATGTTTAGAGTTAGAGTTAGAGTTAGAGTTGGAGTTGGAGTTAGAGTTAGAGTTAGAATTAGAGTTACAGTTACAGTTAATGTTAGTGTTCGAGTTAGAGTTAAAGTAAGAGTTGAAGCGCCGAGAAATATTGATGTACAGGACGTCTTGGGACCTTTCGGCTTGTACCGTGTTGTTATGAAAGCAATAAGATTAGAAAGAGATCCAACCATTTTGAAGCAGAGAGGCCAAAACAGTTGTCTGCAGCTGGAGACAGTACGACAGACCGAGAGAAGTGAGTAAATTGTTTTCTAAAGCTAACAAGGATTTTGAACTGCCAAGAAACCGATATGCATACGGTGCTGAACTGTTAAAATGCTTTTTATGTCATCGAAATTTGTAGAAGTTAAGTAAGGAACAAAAAACGATACAACTTTCATCATGAAACTAAGTAAAAGTTGCTAGATTCCGAGAAAACTGCACTTGAAGAATAAAATGATAGTCTTCTCAGGCGCTCAAGACAATATCAAGTGAGATTGCATTGCTTTCATTTCGGGAGGACAGAAAAACATCTGCATTTGACATTTAAACTTCAGTACGTGAATGCCTCAACCTGATCTCTAACACTCACAAATCGTTAAGAAATCCAAGTGGAGAAAGTTGTGCCGACAGAACCTTCGTTCCTATCATGACGTTGGGTATGTATAGCGATCAAAACTTATCAATACGTAAGTTTAAGATCAAACTAAAGAGATTTCTTCTTCTCTTGGTGCCTTATCCGATTCGGACGTTGACGATCATGGTTTTCCACTTTTCTCTGTCTCTAGTTGTCTTAAGTAACTCCGTGTTATTTAGATCACACACACACTTGCTCAAGGTTACTGATGTAAGTTAGCCTTTGCCTTCCCCTACTGCGTTTCCCTTCAATTTTTCCAGTGAGCACTGCATTTTCCAATTCATCTTTGTGCATGACATGAGCCAAAAATATTAACTGTCTTTGTCGGATAGTCATCATCAATTCTCTCTTTACTCCTGCTCTAATCAAAACTTCTTCATTTGTCACATGTTCAGTCCATGATATCTTTAGCATCCTTTTGTAGAACCACATCTCTGCAGCCTTTATTCTCTTTTCCATTGTTGGTGATATGGTCCAACACTCACTTCCATATAGGAGAACAGAATGCACATAGCACGTTAGCAGTCTAACCTTTATCCGCATGCTTATTTTTCTATCTTTCAAGATTTTACCTATCTTTTGAAAAGAATCCTTTGCCATGCCATTTCTCTTCTTAATCTCAGTGTTACATCTACCATCTGATGTTTTCATGGTTCCTAAGTAATTAAACCTATCAACTTGTTTTATCACTTCCTCTCCAATCTTGACTACACATTTTGGTGGCACCTTGTCCTTGCTATTTACCATACATTCTGTTTTCTTTACGCTTCTCACTCTTTTTTCTATCTCTAACAAATCTTGACGTTTTTCCTCTGATTCTGCAATCAAAGTGGTGTCATCTGCATACCTGACATTATTCATATTATATCCTCCTACTATTACCCCTTTGATGTTACCAATCTTTCTCAGGACGTTTTCGCTACAGAGGTTGAACAAGTCTGGTAGTAGACACATCCCTGTCTCACACCTCTATGGATTTCGATAAACTTACTAAACTCTCCGTCTACTCTGACTGTGGCAGATTGCTCCCAATAAAGATTTCTAATTACTCTTATGTTTTCCCCATCCATATCTAGTTGTTGCAGCAGGTCTGATAGCTCTTCATGTCTGACATTATCGAATGCTTTTGTGTTGTCAATAAAACAGACATAAATTTTCCTTTTCATTTCTATAGCTCGTTCACTCAGCATTCTAAGGATGAAAACTTCATTTCTTGTCTCAGCATCCTCTACAAAACTGTACTACTCTTTACTTATTTCCGGTCTTTTATATCTTCTTGCTCTATAAATCAGAACTCGTAGTATGATTTTAATCACTTGGTTCATCAGACTAATGGTGAGGTGTAACTCGCATTCTGTTGTTCCAGGTTTTTTGGGTAATGCAATGAAGATAGACTTCATGAGGTCCTCTGGGATTTTACCACTGTCATATATGATGTTCGCAATGACAATTAGATGTGACAGTGAAAATTACTCATCCTTCTTTCACTAACGATTCAAAACTTTAGAAAATCAGTGAAGCAAAATATCAGTCGTGATGAAAACAGTAAAAAAAAAAATGTAGGAAGACAATGAAATGTTCTGTGCCACGGGAAGTGTGCACAACTGAGTGTAATTACAGTGTAAATATTAAGGATTGAAGATTTTTTATACAGAGGACGATAATGTTTCAGTTATGTATGCTAGAGACAGGTATAGATTCCATCGAAAGCATAATAATTTCAATCAAGTACACTTTTCAATAAGTAAAAATAGAACTCAACGAAGCTTGAATGTTCCAGGATCATCACTCTTGCCAATATCAAGAAAACTGACTGCTGGAATCCTCTTTTGTTAAGCAACGAAAGGAATACAGTGGAATCCCGCTATAAAAAACTTTCAAGGGACTGAGAAAATAGTTCGTAATAGCGGGAGTTCGTTATACAGAAGGGAAATTTTTTTATGAAGAATTTCAAGGGAAAATGGCCCAGAATGCTTTTTGGACCCTCCCCTCAGTATATGCACTTAGGTGGCGCACTGAATTGTTCGAGAAACGGCCTACAGAATGATAAGCGCTGTCGCTCTAATAGATAGCAAATAGAAAATCAAAAGAAATAGGTTTTTGACTCAAAAAATGTTCTATGATGAATTATAACATGGAAGATCAATACTCTTGTTGACTGTTTTATTTTAAAAAGTCAGTGATACATTTCTGTTGTTTTTTATTACTCGTGGCTTACACTTAAAATGGGTCATCAGAATCATTTAAACTTTGCTGTTGGCTTTCTGTGCAAATACCAGCTTTCCAAAAACAGTTCACAATTGTCTCAGATGTTACTCGGTCCCAGGGTTCTGCAAGATAGGACATTGCAGTTAAGATACTGATATTAGGCACCCCTTTGTTTGAATCGATATTTGCAATGTATTTCTTTACAACATGTGCCCAATAGTGAGCCTTCAACGAACGTATAACTCCTTGGTCAATAGGCTGAGTTTTGGAAGTGGTGTTTGGAGGCAGAAAAATCAGCTCCACTGCTTGCAGCTTGTCGATGTTTGGATGAGCAGGGCAGTTGTCAACGATAAGTGCCATCTTTCTTCCCTCAGCAACGAACTTATTGTCGATTTGCATGACCCATTCTTTAAAGATGCTACCATCCATACAACTCTTTTTCTGCGAGCGGTATTGACAAGGCAGACTTTTGATGTTTTTGAAACATCTTGGCTTTGCTGATTTCCCTATCACAAACATAGCCAATTTGTCTCCAACAGCATTTGAAGCAGCTAAACCTGTCAAACGCACTTTGCTGTGTTTTCCTTCTGAGCATCGCTCGTTCTTGTAATGCAGAGATTTAGTAGGCAGTGCTTTATAAAAGAGGCCAAACTCATCAGCGTTGAAAATGTTCTTTAATTCGTACTTGGACAGAATAGTTGGGAGATTAGTCTCGTTCCATGGTGCTGTCATTTCAGAGGTACATGACTTTTCTTCCTCAGATACGTATCTAAAAGTTACATTATGCCTTACCTTCCATCTGTCAAGCCAGGCATCAGAAGCTTTGAAATCATTAAGGTGTAATGATGATGCGAATCCTAAGGCTTTGTTCTTAAGAATCACTCCTGAAATCAGAACATTATTTGCACGAGTGTTTTGGAACCAAGTGTAAACTGCCTTGTCCAGTTTTTCGTTGTCTGCTTTTCTCATCTTCTGTCGCTTAGGTTTTACTCCTCCAGATTCATAAGCAACCATGATTTTTTCCCTGTTTGCAAGCCAGGTTGATACTGTGTTTCTTGGCACTCCATATTCCCTGATGAACTTGTAAAGCCTGGTACTTTCTTTTAATTGGAAGTGTACTTCTTTTTTTTTTTACTTTATCAGCCATCTTACGATATTTTTATCAACTAACTGTAGCCTAGCAAGAGTGTAGAGCAACTGCTTACTTAACGAATGATCCCTTAGTTAATTTGTAATGAATTTATTTGACACCTCGTCACCTAATTATGAGTTGCACTCATCACTCCATTGAGCAGATGTAATGATCGAAACCTAATTACAAAACTACTGTCATATCACTGACCTAGCATACAATGCCACTGATTTGGATACCTCAACCTAAAATCGTCGAAGCTGTAAAAGAAGATATGGAAAAAAAGCAACCAGTATTTGATGTTCAAATTCCCTTTGATGTTGATTTGCCCATCGTCATAACAAAAAATTGGAAGTTGATTCTTGTGTTTAAGGTTACCATGCTTACATAAGTTTATGGACCCCGACTGTGAATGAAATTTTGGAAACTCAAAGACAACCAGACAACCCAACGGATAAATATGGTGTTTGTGTATTAAAAGACGCCAGAGTTGTTGGGCATTTGAAAAAAGGCTATAACGGACGTTTTGCAAAAACAATTTTCTAATTTTTAAGGAGTGATGCCTATGCCAAGTGCTCTGTACGAATTTCAGGGAAACCAGTGAGCCTTGGAGACGGTGAGGGTATGCAAGTTCGGCGTGTGCTACAATTTGAGGGACAGATTAGATTCATTGATACATTGAAAAAGAATCTTTGATGAAGTGATTCAATATTGCCGGATATTATTGTCTTTTTTTTCACATCAGTTAGTACAGTACAGTCGACCAGACATAACAGAGACATGACACATGCCTGGCCATCCTAACACCTTTACACTTCAATTAGACTGACAGATTAAGGTTAACGTATGTTTTCTATCTGTTTTAACCACACGCCATCACGGTTAGTTTTCTCAAAAGTTCGTTGTGCAGGGGGTCTTTGTGATGAAGGGACCAGAAATTCGGTTCGTAATAACGAAAGTTCATTATACTGAGGGTTCGTTATACAGGGAGTATTTTCAGTAGTATTTACTTGCCAGAATCAAAGGGACCGGACTTTTAGTTCGTAATAGCGGGAAGTTCGTTATAGCGGGATTCCACTGTACATTTTGATTATTGATCAGAAAAAGTATATTGTGAAGTAAATCTACTTCTCCGTGAAAAGTACCAGGTGATGGAAACAGCAGCAGTCTAAATTTATACAATACCTGATAAAAAATGCATCCTTATCTGAGATTTTATTTTAATAAAAAGATCTTTTCTTTTTTGTTATTTCTCTTGTTATTTGCGTTTCTCTTCATCGTTTACGTAACTCATTGTTATTTCATTCTTTTGCCCCTTTCAAACTCCCTCAGACCAGCCATACCTACCTCAACTCTACATATAGACCATTGCATTGAAGTTGACAGGTTCCATAATGATCTGAAGAACACTGCAGTAAAAGCTCCGACTAGCAATTTTCTAATGTAAATGACGTCATTGCCCAAAGTACTTCAAGTCACGCCTTTGTCAAATGCGACAGATTGCTCTAATATTTAATTGGACCGTACTTTATGCTACAAAATAAAGTTCACAAACAGAGGAATACGTACATCACAAACAGACAAAGTTCACAAACTTTATTCCAGGGAGATGATGACGTAAATGATGAGTGCATGAAGATGATCATGAAAGACGTAGAGGCTTTCAATGAGAAAACGTAAGGAGTGACCAATGGCTAGCAAGGGGAAACATCAAGCCAACCTAAGTTTAGAGAGGAGCAGTGATGAATTCGGGAAATCCCAGTCAGTCTCAGATGTAAAGGAGTAGGCTGGTACAATTACAAACGCCTTAAAGAAAAGTGCCTTAAAAATAGTAGGGAGACATGCAGAAGAAGAAAGAGACCTACGAGTAAAACAAATGTGGTAATGGAGTTAGATGTACATAAAAAGAAACCACGCAGAAATATCGAGTACGCAAAACCGTCAGGAAGCCAATGAGAGTAGTAATTAGAAGTACACGACTCTGGATGCAGTAGAAACCTAAATGGTCTCAAGAAAAGCACAAACAAACAATCCAAATTATGATGCCAGGATGGAAAGAAGACGGAAGCAATGTTACTAAAAAGAGAGGGAAAATTCTAGATATGCGCAGATTTCTATCAACACAAAATAAATGAGATTGAGTCGTATTGGATTCGAGGAAGACATCGGACTGTTAGCAATACGTGAAGGAAAACTGAAAGATATGCTGAAATATTGAAACAGTGAGCGTAAGGCTAGAGTACGGCTGATAAAAATAAAGCTAAGCCCATGTGTCATTACGTAAAAAGGAAACGGCAAGTAACAATAGGGAGCGTAGACGCAGAGCAGTTAGACAAGGTGACCGAATGAAATCCTTTAATAAGAACTATAACATCCTGAAAAAGTGAGCAAAGAAATTGTTCACTTTCAAATTGAATAACATCAGAATGGAGAACACTCTAAAAGTATTGAAAAAATTATGGTAATACAGTCAAATAAGGGCAGTTGTACTTAGTTCTTCCAGGTCGTTCTGGGAGGCAACTTGATTCGAACTACAACAGTCTTAAAGTGAAGTTAATGATTTCTAACCTCGCAACGTCGCAGTACATACAATTTGTTTTCTTATTGCATCTCCCTTACTAGAGTGAACCGACTTTGAAATGCTATCATTAATGCCGATGGTGCTGCTAGGTGCTCTAACAAGGCTGTTTAATACCACTGATAGGAACGTCCGAGTTATTCTGACCGTTCCCAGGGTTAAAATAGTTAAATTGTAATTTTCTGGGTGCTTTCCATCGATTTCGCTTCTATTTTCTAAGGCCTGTTTTTCATTTACATTTATTCCATGAGTTCATTCGCCAGGGGGGGAAAACCGATCAACTGTGCGAGAAAAGAGCAAATTCACGAGCAAAACATGACATGCTTGTACACAGTTAAGTTATGGAAGGGAAACAAAGTGATGGAAAACACCCAAACGTCAAGACGGACAAATACAAGCCGAGCTGATGTTTAAAGCACCATTACGGAAATTAGTCAACGATACAAAAACAGCAATGAAAAATGTTAAAAGCCATGCAGCCAAAACACAGTTAAAGCATTAGAGCCTTGTAGTCTGATCACATAGAATAATCGGGAGGCAAGCAATATACAAACAAAAAAAATCAATCACTACAAACAGTAAGATGCTTAAATAAACAATAAATATGGCCACATGAACAATAGTAGCTTAATTAAACAATTGATAAGATCTTGCAGAAAGAAATGCTAAAGAGGGGAGGGGGGCGGAGGTTACTACGGTCGCATTAACAAGAGAAGCTAAACTAAACAATAAATATGGCCAGAATTTTTATGGTACCTTGTACTTACAATCCTCCTATACATTATGCAGATATTTACAAAATTACCGAAAACATATTGTGGTCTTCAAGTGGTGTTATGAAAATATATACAATGAAAATTGACAAGTACTATATTGTAGTGGGCAGACATCGAAATACTAAACTTTTAAACACGGCCACATTTTCTGGATGAGGCAAATCATCATGACAAGGTCTAAACAATACTAACACATTGCAATGAATTTCTCCCTGAGGAACTCTGGTGCATGTTACTACAACAATGAACAATGCACCCAACACAAGCTAATGAAAGCAAATAGAAAATGTTATTTTATCAAGAATTACAAGTCGACTTGAGGAACGGAGTTTCAACTGCTTATGGTTCATATTGAAGGCGGTCAAACAACAGTCCATTGTATCTTTTGTTATCGGGGTTAACCTACACAGGTTACATCAATTACCAAACAAACATTAATTTACCTGGAGGATGTTTGCTTATATTTTCGCTGTAGTTTGCTGCTCAAAGTGCGCAGCAAACTACTAAAACCAGCATGCTGATGCAACTTCACACCAAAAAATAAAAATCTAAGCTAAAATTAGGACTCCGGTAACAGTCGGTATACGATACGTGTTTGCGGGGGTGGGGTGGAAAGCAAATTATTACACAGTTACATAACAAAAATTATGTATATATTCGAAGGGGATTGAATATTAATAATCTTCGATACCCATAGCATTTTGTCACATCATGCGTTTTACATTCTCCACGGTCTTTGTTAATGAAAATTGCAGTTTACCGTATTTTCAAAATATGCGTTAGATTAAAAACAAGGTAAGTATAGAAGTAAAGAGAACTAAACTGAACTTTTTGCTATTGGTAATTGGGTATTCATCGCGATCTAATGCTGCGTCGGAAAGAATGACGAAAATATACTGAAGCTGGCGAAATTACCGATAGAATACCGCGTAACAAAATGTAGTAAGAAGACAGGTTTAGTACATCAACTTTTAGAGTCCGAGTTTCGCTCTTTTCGCATGGCTTTTTTACCGCCTATTCAAGCCAAAATCAACACATCCCAACGTTGTCACTTATCTTTTAAGTAACACAAGCTATGTCATCGTCAACACCAACATTACTGGGAAAAATTAAAAGAATGGCAATCAAAAATAAATATCTTTTTCACTAAAGTAGTATTGACTACGACGCTGATCATTCGCCTCCAACAGGGCAGGAGACGGGTTCATTCCTCACCACAACCATGAAAATTCACACCAACCAACTCGCTTCTTGGGGAAAGAAGAGCTTCGTTACCCGGTGGATACGTTTCAAAATTCAAAATTCATTGTGGGTCTGGGCTTAAGTGCAGAAAAAAACATAGGAAGCTGAGTATCTCAAAAAAACAAACTTAGCTTAACAACAACCGATCTCATAACAATGAAACACAGGGCAACTAAACTGTAAATACATTTCACTCGGCAATTTCAAATATAAACAATTTTTGGCACAAACACAACTGCAGTAATGCAAAGTTTTATGTACGAAACTGTCTACCGGAAAATGGACAGTAATAACCTTATCTTCTCTGGACTCCTCTGAAAAGTTATATTCACGGGGAAGGTGGCAGTTGAAACCTTTTTAGCAACCCAGTCAAATTAAGAATTACAAGAAATCCAACCTCGAAACGTTCAAACGCTATAGTTTAAAAATCATTAGAAACAAATATGTTTCTTTTCAAATGGATTGGCATAAACAATAAAACCTAACCGATAATAATGGTATCATCATTCTCACAAGCGATCGGTAATACAATATACCTTCGATAATACCAAAAGGTAATTTACGTGGAAGATTGGCCAAAACGTGGTAATAGCAAAAAATTCGGATTATCGGTGATGTTCACCTCATCTATGCTCCATGATACCTGATTTTATGCTCCTGAATTAAACTGGGAGTAAGTCAAACAAATATGGTTGCAAAAATTTAATTTTAGCACCAAAACAGCCATGTGGTTACCTCGGTACAATTATTCATCGGGCAAACGGTAAAACCAATCAAATAGTGGTAAACATAATCATCATTTGATACAGAGTTTTAACAAAAGAGGAATGCCATTTATTCTACATGAAACTCATTTTACGATTAAAAATTGATGAGTCAGGGTGTAGCTATCAAAGACCAGTATAATTCGTTAAACATGAAATAAAATCCCTCATTCATAGGAATTAAAAAAACACACACGATACATTACGACCTGATAACCGAGAACCGTAAAATCGAAGATGTACTGTATTTGGAATAACTATTATATCTGAAAATGATATGAACTTAATAGCTCAAAAAATGCGAAGAAAATTCAAGGAATATTTTGCTTACTGTAATAACATTGTAAAATCACATCTAAAACTATTATTTTGAAAAGTGCTTTTTCCTTTGATTTGCAGGCAATTACTTTGTTACTGCCCGTAAGACTTTGTGAGATATATCATAATAGAAACACTATTTTGCCACTGCCATTTTCAAAGTGGTTCCTCTCCTTTAGTTTGATTATTAAGTTTTGATTATTATTTTTTTCTCTTCAATTTTTAATTGAAATATGTTATAAATAAGTTGTAAACATAAGTTGTAACAATACTAGAGTCCTTTAATGACAAGGCAAACATCAACAAGTTTGAATAAAGTTTAAGGGTATATCATTCTGGATAGTCAATATTTTTGAAAATTGCTTCAAGTTATTAACAAATACAAGGCTTTAAAAGACTCTTACCCTATTGGTTGATAATAGCATCAGGTGAACAGCTAAGAACACTAGGTTAACATGAGAACCGAGTGTTTTTAAGTAATCCCTGCATTTAAACACTTTCTTTTGTTTCGATATCATCCTGTATCACATTTTGACGGACTAAAATTAGCCATTCATTCCTATTGGCGCCATGCAGGTTTTTCTTGCCCTGATAATGCCCGTCACTTTGTTTCATATGTAAAAAAACTCGAAACAAACAAGGGTTTAACCATAACATAAGCAACAAGACTACTTTTGAATAACCTTCTGATTGCATAATTTTAAATGGAATTTTTTCACAACAGAGTCACTTCAGGAATTGTGATGACAAGAGTCACTTTAAAGAGATCCCATTTTTCACAGAAAAAAACCCCAACACAATTCCTTTATGATTTTCCGGCGATGACTTTAAAAAAAACCCCTCAATATCCTTGGGGATAAAAACACCAGAAAAGGGAATTCATAGCAGTGGCTTTATGCCGAACTCTCATTTTCTCCGATCCTTCGTTATACACCGCAACATTAGTGCTAGAGGGAAGATGCACAATATTACGTTGTAACAAAAAATTGTTAATTTTTAAACGAGAAGCTTTAAATGACTAATAATCAAACTGGGAATTTCAAATCTCGTACTCTAAGACAGTGTTAAGGCTTGTGTATAGTCCGTTGGAACTGGTTGTGACAATCTAAGATAGGTCACGAGAATAAAGAAGATCTCTCGAACTGGAAGCTGTAATGTTACGGGTATGTTGGGGGAACTAATTCCATCTGGTGACCAGTTTTTAGAATAGCGTACTAGTTACAATTACTATGGTGCAGTCATGTCTCATAATATCATTTAAAGGGTCCCGATAAAGTAAAACGATGGGAGAAATGCTACCAAATTATAACCAAACTCCACTCAAGATGAAAAGACACAATACAGTGTGAACACCGAAAGGCCTCTTTTCCACAAAAAAAATTGAAGGTTGCTTTTTATTTAAAATGAAACATTCAATCACAACTCGCTGTCTTTAGAATGCTATAATGTTAAATATCTCCTAATCTAAATTTGTCTACAACTTTTGCCTTACATGCTAATAAAATATGACTCAGATTACGTTTTTAAAGACCAGATGCTTTCAGAAAACTTAATATAAAAACTAACAAAATAAAAGTAACCAGCAAGGGAAAGGACTGTTCAATTACTGTTTATAAGTAGATATGGGTGTTTTACTTAGTTTTCAACTTCTTTCCACTAAAAATTTAAAGCCATAGCTAACGTAGAGGTAAATTTTCATCACACTAATCAACCTTGTTTAAATCGGGTTTTGTTTTGGTTTTTTTGATACTGAAGCAAAACAGAAATGAAATGTCATCAAACGAATGAAAAAGGAACATTGTACTAAATATATTTCCATTTCCATCCAAAGAACAACTTTAAAGAAACCGCAGTGATTTGATGTCCAAGGCTAACAGTGACAAACCCGCAATCCTTACAAAATGGTTCTTAGCAAACTTTATTCACTTTTTTTTATGCTATGCATACAACTACTAATCACGTCTGGTATAATCCATCTTTTCAGATCTAATTACAGTTTCGCATGAACTTACAAGAAAAAAAGTTTCCTGTGCTTAAAACAAAATTGTATCTCCAAGGGAATAAATTAGATATCACAAATCAATTTGCCAGAAAATCCTCTTGTTTAGCTGAATAAATTTTTACAATCATTTTCACTTACTGGCGCCTTGTGAAAGCAGACAAAACAATGCCCTCAGTTTTGTCAGTCAATATAACCAATATGAGTAAACCACTTGGTATAATAATATTCAAACTCCAATGATTTCAAAAACGACAGCTGCAAAGCACACTGGGAACCTTGTGAAAAATAAAATCTATCAAACCTATTTAATATACCAAATGATCTTCGCATATGACATCGCAATAAAATGGGCAACACTTGCCAATACCTTTTTTTCTAATCTAGCTGATCCCTTAAAAATAGTAACAGCGCATTTTCAGGCGAAAGAATGATAATATACAAAAGAGAAAAAAATAATGAAAGAACTAAGATTCACATATTCGAAGTTAAGTACGGTACCATAGAAAGCAAATAAACCCAGAAGAGGCAATAATGTCTGTCAAGTATTACATCAGAACTAGAGAATGACGTATTGGACATCATAAAATAGAATCAATGACTCCGCAACCAAAACATTACTAAATTAATGCTTTACACAACTAGAACTATTACTTTTATATCACCTAAAGCAACTGACCTCTATGAACATTCCTAGTCAGAATGGTGACGGTAATTTTAGTTATATAGTGATACGTTTTTTCAGAGCAGATGTCCTTTTAGCTGTCACTTATAAGGGAAGGGGGTGGGTGGGGTATTTTTGGTAACTCCTATTTTGAAGTATGTATACATTACCATTACGTCACACTTAACACATTTACACTAAGTCTGGAGCTAAAAAACTACTTCATTGTACTACGTTATACCGTCATACCTAAAAACATTTCAGAGTAAAACTTTTAGACTTTTTAAACTCATCTTCAACAGGACTCGGGATTTTGAATATATTTTACGGCAGAGGGAAGCTTAGTCTATCCTCAAAATAACGGAGGGAGAAAATTCTAGCAGTTGCAACTCTTAATCAGATTAGCATTTTAGACTAGTTGCAAAACGTTTCGTATGTTATCCACTGCGGGGAAAAATAATAATCATAAGCAACCAAACAAAACGCAGTTTACTGTCCCTTCTGGGTTTCAGTTATCTGTGGTTACAACTAAATTGAAGGCGGGAGTGACGTATCCAATGCAAAAACAGCATTGAATAAACTCACAAAATTTTCAGGAAGCCAATTCGAATTTAAAAATTTCATAACAATTGCGCCTTAATCCTTTCAACGATACTGACATCAGGATGTCTTCTAGTATAAAAGAGAATATATGCTTTACTCCGGCCAACAGCATTCTCTGATGTCTGTGACACTGAACTATCGTTGAAATGATACCATGCACCTGCAATGAAGCAAAGCAATATCCAATTATCAAAAATCTAAAACAAAACAAAGTCAAACTTTTGGAATAAACAGTAAAAAATATTTAAGCAATCAGCAATTAAAAAATTTTACCCAAATGGGCTAATTACTGTCTATACTCTTACATATGGCAGCCAACCAACGGTGTCTCATTGCTACTGTCAATACGGACAGAAAATGGTTGTGCACGGATGCTATTTAACAACAGTCATCAACAGTGTCACTATACCATGCTAATTTATGCATGTGTCTTGAACGTCAAACCCATAAGCTGGGTACTAACTTTAAAAACAAAGAGTCAATGAAATTAATATTCCACTATTTGATTAAAAAGTTTTTGGAATTATTCATATACGACAGTATACCATTATGGGCGGGAAAATAGAACAAAAGATTGATTGTAATGCAAAAAGATCAAAGTATTCAAAATCCAACTTAATTCATTGACTGTAGTCTAAATGAAACCAACTAATGGACAAAGATTAATTCTACTAATATACTTGATAGGCAAGTATGCATGTCGATTTACATTCGCTATAAAAACAATGAGATAAGAATTCAATTCACTCTTTGCATACTTGATGATAACAGTCCCTCTCAATTAATTGTACAATAGTACAATATATCTTGTAACCTATGCACGAGTGTAGCTTGGTCATTAAAGAACCGCTGTCACCATTAGGTTAGGTTCCTACTACTTAAAAACTCAAAATATGTGTCATTGCAATCGCTAATTCGTATCTGCCAAAAACATTCAGTTTTCCAGTGGGAAATAAATGGATGGCAAAGAATGTCAAATACGGCGGTACGGGGCAAGATTTTAACCTTAACAACAGTTTCAGTCATTTTTATTTCTATTGCTCTAAACGCATAAAGGGTGTTAATCAATTATTTAAATGTCAAAATGACCGATAATTCATTTTTCCAAAATAAATCCTTGGCTGCTTATGGCCTCACAATGGTACGTCCTAAAAAAAACAATTAAATAAACAAACCCCAAAATAATAAGCTACTTATGAAAAATGCATGTACTATTTTTGTTTAGAGTTTCTCTTTTCTTGAAATCTCAATAAACTATTTAAATACAAGAGTGCCGTCATCTAGATAAAGTTTCTTTTTCTTAATAATTTTTGTAGCACTAAATGAAATAATCGTAATTATAGCAAATGGGATACAAGGCGAAGATGCACCATTTGTTCAACAATAATGCAAAGTAATTGGAAATAAAAATTTAGATGTCATACCATCATGCCATGCATATGCTGTATAATGTCCAGATGTTGCTCTGAAACAGTGAATAATAAAACATGTCTTAATAACAAGTAATAAGACAGATTTAAAGCGCTCGCGCATGCTCTCTGTTGATTCCAACATCTCTAGCAAATTGGGCATATATAATTTTTCCCCTTTCATCTTTGTCCTTTCTCTTTCCTCCATTTCCTTTTGAAATCACCCTTGCTAATAACATCTTTAGTGCGCATCACTTCAGCAAGCCTGCCAACCTGACTCAATGACTTGACCAAATTCTATAAATACCCCAATTATTCCCTTCATTTCAATCGCAGCCCTTACAGTTAATCCCTCCAACTCCAACTTTCTGTCCACTAAAATACACCCCGTCTCCGTTACTCTTAGAATGAAATACATTGTGCATCATTATTATTACTATTATTATAAATATTATTAGTATTATTATTATTATGGTGGTGGTGATGATGATGGTGATGATGATGATGATGATGATGATGATGATGATACAAAATTTTAGTGTTTTACTTGCAATATATCTTTTTCCAATGATCGGAGTAGGGTAAAAAGGTAAAACAGTCATTGATAGCAAGTTATCATTCAAGCTATAATGAACAACAGTTTTAACATGGATTCCTTGATTTCAAAAAATCAGTAGTTACTCTATTTGGGAAACATGTTATTTTCTGTTAACGTCAGTAACTTTGTTTGCCAAAGTTCAGAAATTGTCTGCAACTGTTTTTTACGATGTTTTTGTCTGTTTTAAATNTGATGATGGTGATGATGATGATGATGATGATGATGATGATGATGATGATGATGATGATGATGATGATGATGATGATGATGATGATGATGATACAAAATTTTAGTGTTTTACTTGCAATATATCTTTTTCCAATGATCGGAGTAGGGTAAAAAGGTAAAACAGTCATTGATAGCAAGTTATCATTCAAGCTATAATGAACAACAGTTTTAACATGGATTCCTTGATTTCAAAAAATCAGTAGTTACTCTATTTGGGAAACATGTTATTTTCTGTTAACGTCAGTAACTTTGTTTGCCAAAGTTCAGAAATTGTCTGCAACTGTTTTTTACGATGTTTTTGTCTGTTTTAAATATGAATAATGTAATTAAGGGTATGGCACCGTCCCAATATCAGTTTGGCTGTCCCTGTTTTCAGGGAGTATCCAACTGAATTCTGCAAATATAATTTGGGAGAAAAGACAGTAATATGTTAATTTTACATAACATCCACAGTGATCCGAAGTCTAAGTTCTTGAATCTATGTATTCATGATATGACTAACACCTTAAGATTTAATTTTCAAATCTTTCTGAGTACATCAAGCTCCGTGTATAATGCAAATGCTACTATGAAAGTAAATCGTGATCTGCTTCTTACAGTGGTAATATCATTCACATCTACTGCGCATACATATATTAAATGGTATAAGTGAGTCTGTGAAAATGTGATCATAGTCGTAATCAAAGCACACGCAAGGACGTTCTATGTCACGTTGAGGTGCTCTTTGAGGAGAGAAGCAAATTCATTTAACTAATAATACAAATGAAAGTAGAGTAACAGTGAAATTGCATCGAAACTTCTTCAAGTTTCGATGCATTACACGGACCCAGACCTTGCAGAAAACACCGGATCCGTTTCCTCAGCTCCGGAAGGATTCCTCCAAAGGATTCCCCTTTTGGAGGAATTCAACTTACTGTGGCCCTCGCACCATACCCTTAACAACATGCAGGTTACCAAATTCATGAAATCTGAAACAACTCCAAAACATTTTTTTCAAGGTGTGTTTTAAGAACTGGTTGATATACGACTCTGGACTTGCTGACTTACTTCACCTTGAACAAAAACATGGTTCTAATCATTGAACACAACTTTTCTTTATTGTTCTTTTGTCCAATTCTTATATCACAGTCCCGATATCTACCGTTTAACCTTCATTAATTTCCCGAGTAGTTGCTTTTTCATGGGTCGTCATGCTTTCCGACCAAACGTCAGAAGTCCTCGCCTTACATTTGCGGTGTTAAGTTTTATCCCTTTTGTCTTCAAATCTCTTTTTGTGATATCATTTGTCATTTATTTATTTATTTATTTATCATTTATCATTTCCGAGGATCCTTAATACTTTACCTCCCCAGAGGGTACCTGCTCATATAGAAACGAAGTGAAAAATAACAGTATGCTATACAAACACTAATACTATCAAAAATGTAAAAAAAGTCAAACATTTTAAAAAAGAAAGTCATGGTTTATGGTTTTCAACAAGACATTTTACGAAATGGCCAGTGTGACAATTATGTTACTTATGGTAACTGTTACCAAGGCTACACATACCCACTTCCATGATGAACAACAACTGCTGCAAGGTCGTATATGTTCGTCCGACTGCTTGGTCGATTTTCTTTCTATCAAAATAAAGGAAGGACCGACAAGCGTTTTACAAATATCTAAATATAATGTTAGCTCATACTAACTATGACAGACTGACCTGACGGTTCTCATGCAAAAGTTTGTGATTACTTGCAGTAAAAATAATCAGTAGATTTCATAAACAATTTCACTTTATTTGATTGATAAATTTAACAGTTGTAATCAAGGTTAACCAGAGTAAGCTCACCATCATATTTTCATCATGCTTTAACTATGTTTCCAAGAAGGCAAGGTTTCTAGCAAGGTTTCTCGGTTTGACACTGGTTTTGTTGTGGGTTTCCTGTGGTTATTTTTCATTTCATTTTAAAACATATTTACCCTGAGGTACAATTCCGTTAACAACGATGTTTAAATAAAAGCTTTACAATTGTCACAGCACTTTTAAATAAAGCCCATTTACAACTATTAATTTTATTATTAACTGGATTAATAAATGTTAATATTGTAAAAGATATTAGCTTTCCTTGAATACTGTCAGTTAAAAACTTTCAACTCTGATTTAAATGAGTGTATAGAAGTAGCTAATTTCCTTACTTTATCTAGTCTATTCCATGTTTTAACCCCACGATATGCCAATGGCCTTTCTCAGGTCATAAGCGGTTTCAAATTTAGGGGGTGCATGATTGTATTTGGTAGTGCGTAAAATCCAGGGATAAATATCGGAAAGCTTATCTATGGTTTTAAACACCATTGTTTCTCGATCAAAAAGTTTTGCTTCAGACGACCAACCAAGCATCTGCAATAAAGGAGCAGCTGGAGTGTCGAATGAGCTCTTGGAAACAATTTTAGCAGCTCTGTTTTTCCAATTTCAGCAAGGTTTTAACATAGTTGCCCCATAACATCTCTAAATAGTGCAACAATAACTGAACTGAACTCCAACAATACTAAGATACACGTTTCTGAAAGTTTTTGCTTGTACATTAAGTTTCACATACTTTAAAAGGCCTATTGCTCTGGAAATTTTATTCTGTACAAACTTTATGTAGCTTTCCCATTTTAGCTTACCATTAATCTGAAGGCTAACATGTTTAGCTTTTTTCACAAGATCGATTTGCTTTTTATTTTTTCCAATTTCCCACAACATTAGGTATCGGTGTCGTAGATGTATTAATTTTTTTCAACTTTTGTAACGATCCTTTGTTCATGGCCTGCGTTTAAGAAGAACCAAGGAAAGCTTGTTGCCCTATAACCAATTCCCAAAGCTGACAAATTCTGTTTTGACAACAGTACCAAGCTTTCCTTTATTACTAGGGGAAAAAAAGGCTTTATTATCAGCAAACAATGGTGCTTTTGCCTTTTTTAATGGAAAAGGAAGGCCGTTAATATAAATCAGAAATAGAAGAGGCACTTGGCAAGAACTTTGGGGCACTCCTATTTTGACTTCAGCAATATCTGAGGTGAGACCGTTGACCTTGCAGAACTACCTCCGATTAGGTAAGTATCAACTAAACCATACTTGCATAATCGTGATGATAATAATAGTTTGGCATGATATTTTACAAATTATTTCCATCCACACAAGGCAGTTTTCAAGCTCTTGTAAAATCTCTTATCTCTACTGAAAACCAGAATGAATATCAGTTTTAGTGTTTCCACAGGTCTTACACAATTACCTTCTGTAAATCATGTGCATTTTACTCCAATTTCATGGCTTACTTAAGTTTGTTCCTTCATGGGTAAAAATCCGTGTGCTCATCGACGTCTTTTAGGTCGTCTTAAACCACTCTCTTCCATTTCCTTGACAGTGTCAACAGCTTCGTTCTGTTTCCCGTCAATCTCGAACTTCTTTTTCCCTATCCCTTGTTAGATTGTTTCCTTTCACAACTTGTAGCTCTTCTCCTCATCTTAAACTTCTTTTTCCCAATAGTTTTGTCTCTGAAACTCCTCCTCCCGTCTAAATTGCAAATTTGTAATACTGGCTGATTTTCGGACTAGTTTCCAATTACTCACTTGCAAAACTCTCAACGTTACAGAATTCAAATTTGCTGTTATCCCATTCTTTTGTTATCCTTGTAACATTTTGTAGGTCGTTACGGGGTTGATTGACCAATAGTCCATGCATCAAGAAAAGTTTCCAGAATGTTTCCCTTCAAAGAGAACCCTCTCCTCCAATGTATTAAAATACTTATCCTTTATTTTCGTGAAATTGTATTTATCCTTTGTTTTCCTGTTTCAATATCTACAATTTCTTTTCTCACACAATACTGTTGTTGCTGCTGCTGCTGCTATGCTTCCCCAGGTTCTGTTATGCCAGGAAGCCTGGGCCACACTAAAATGGCGCATGCGGAGATGTATTACGGTATTATGTTGTTTGGTGATGTCGGTTGGACGTGTATATATATATAAATTGTGTTGGGTTTAACACGGGCTCTGGTGGCACTCCGTTGGAAAACTTTCCGATTTTGAATGGCTAGCCATTATAATGTACAAAAGCTTGCCTGTCTTTTAAGTAGTTAGCGTGTCAGCATTTGGTGTTGTTGTGTAGTGTGGTGTTTTAGATTTAGTTATTGGTAAATGGTGTGGAGATGGCAACGGCAGCTTCAACTGTGTCTATTGTGATTTGCAATGTGCTTTGAACATGGCGTCTCAAACGGGTGTAGCTTGATCCTTTTGTATGAGATTGGAGTATACTGTTGCGGTGAGGTCTGTAGCCGTGTTATGTGGGCGATAGTGGTATGTGTGGTTAATTTTGAGTAAGATAAGGCGTTCTACTATTTAACTATTTAAGGTCTGTAGGAGGAAGCTTGTATTGGTTTTTTGTTTGTTTTAGAACTGTTGTGATTTTACCTATTTTCAAAATTTGCGATATTTTGCAGTGTGCTTATAAATAATTGGCTGTTGGTGAGTGTTTGTGTGCTTTGGGGTTCGAGATGTTTTAATTGAGTATCTGAGATATTATCCATGCCCATGGCTGAGAAGTTTTTGAGTTGTTTGATACCTTGAGTCGTGTCTTCTGATGTGGCGAGTATAACTGTAAGAATTGAAAATTCTTACAGTTATTAAAATTCTTAAAATGTAGGAAATTGTTTGCGTGAAGTTATTTTGTCTGATCTGGTGATTTACGAGTGATTTATGAGTCACTATGAGTTTCCGCCTTTAGATAAATGAAATTTGACAGTTTTGTGTAGTTTGAATGCGTTGATCTCGTAGTCTAGTGCTTCTTGAAAAGTTAACCACATTTCTGTCTGCTTCTATGGTACTCTGGTGTTTATTTCTGTGTGTGTGTGTGTGTGTGTGTGTGTGTTTGCGTGCGCGTGGGTGTGCGGAGGGGGGGGGGGTGCAATACGTAAGTTGTTATATTCTCTTACGAGTTTAAGTCAGGCTTAAAGATTGGATTGCAGTGTCTTTTATTGCCTCTGCTGTGTCTTTTGTCTGCCTTGTTACTTATGTCGCTAAATTCTGTTGTTGTGTTATTTAGTATTTGTGGTGATGTCTAGCTTCTGGAAATGAGCCTCACGTGTTCTCCAAGAAATCACCTCAAGAAGCGCGCCTGTAGGTAGGAATGGTGTGTTTTGTGTGTGAGAAACTGTCAGGTGATGTGCGGCGTGTTACTATGATGGGAAGGTGACCTGATGATGGTCTGATTGTGATTTTAATGTGATTGATGGTGCAATGTTGGGTGAGCAGAATGTCATGTCTGGGGAAGTGAGAGACTACGGTTTTCTTCTCGTGTGATATGGTGTGAGCTGGCCCACCTGTGTGGTAATGTTTGTGCCTTTTTAAGTGATGTCTTGGTGGACATACCGGTCTATGTGTTTGGCACTGAAGTCCACTCCCAGAAGGGCATCAGGGTAGGTATTCAACGCCTCCAGTTTGACTGTGTAATGTTGCTTGTTTGCCAGGCGAGTGTTCGGAATGAATGAATATGTTAACGGTTGCAATGTCTTTGCTGTGTCCTTTTTTACCGTTCAAAGCTTGTACTTCCGTGAGCTTGTCCATTTGTCCAGTGCGTATGATTTGTACTTGATAAAGTTGGCTGTTCGAGGCCGTATGTCTCTGTTATTTAAATATTCCCATGCTATTCTTTCTGGTTGTACCTATCGTGGAATGGGTTTTCACGACACAATAAAAGGTTAAATACGCTATACGTCTATTGCCGATAGGCAAAAACGTAGACGTTTATCTGAACAAAATATATATTTTATATATGTAAATATATATATATATATATATATATATATATATTATGGAAAGAGGAAAGAAATTACCTGAGGTTGCTTTAGTAGATAAGGATTCATATCCAGAGTGTGAACCGGAAACTTTACATACGTTTCTAGCTTACTCCGACCAAAGTGTGTAAACCGAAATCGTTTCAAGTGTAAACATAAAACCTGAAGTGATAAAATAAAAACAATAACCAGATAAACATATACAGACATCAGGCTACCAAACGATTGTATTTTTTTCACGTTTTTCACTTTAATCAAAACTGGAAGCAACCTTGTTGCTAATTACTATAGGGTTACTCTTATATTAATTGTAATCCTCTCCCAACTGTACCTCCGAAAATATGTGTAACCTTGGTAGCCTGGCACTTGCAACCGATAAACTAATCAACCTCTGCGATATATATATACTCTCTGCTAATGACCCCTTCTTCTGTCTCAAAAATAATATTAATTAAAAACCTAAATATATGTCTCTGTTTCAGCCTCTCTGCCTCTCCACC
>RDPX01000164.1:664324-688075 GCA_003991215.1 Morbakka virulenta | reverse complement strand
ATGATTGGGGTTACTGGATGCTACTGTGTGTTGTTGGAGAGTACTGGAAGCTACTGGGGGTTATTGTTGGGGTTACTGGAAGCTACTGGAGGTTATTGGAAAGTACTGGAAGCTACTGGGGGTTATTGTTGGGGTTACTGGAGGCTAATGGAGGTTATTGGAGAGTACTGGAAGCTACTGGAGGTTATTGTTGGGGTTACTGGAGGCTACTGGAGGTTATTGGAGAGTACTGGAAGCTACTGGAGAATATTGTTGGTGTTACTGGTAAAAGCTGGTGGTTGCTGGTGGTTATTGTGGTGGTTACTCGTAGTTATTGTGGAGGTAATAGTAGAGGTTATTGGTAGTTACTGAAGGTTATTGTAATGGTCATCACATTACTGGAGCATAGTTGATCCATAAAGTGAAGGCGTTTGGTTGAGTACTTTTGTTTCAAACATTCTTTTCATCAATCTTTAGTTGCTTTCTTTCCTAACAACTGCATTCAGATTTCCATTGGTGTATAACGTGATTAACTTGATCTCTAAGTACATTTTAACTACATGAGTAGGTTCACTTCTTTTTCAAAAACAATGTAAACCCAATACAAATGATAGTATTATCAATCAAATGTTTCATTAAACTACCCACAGATGTCAACCATCGAAAAACCTAATCAATCAAACTATAATTGTTACAGTGAATAAGTAAATAATTAATTGACATCTTCTTTCAAACATCACTTGGCTTCAAGCTGAATTTCATACATTGAACCATGCGTCAAAATATTGCAACTCTGTTCTTTCCAATACGGTTGTATTTTTAAATCCCTATGTTTCTGCCTTGCACAACACAATTCGTTGCATCATGTCAGTGTTACAACAGTGTGTGTGTCTGATTAATGTTATTCCCATGTCAAAAAGTATTTCATTCTATTTAATACCCGTGACATATATCTCATTGCTTTGCTGCTTTGCATTTTACCATAGTTGGAATATTGGATCCTGGCCTTAAGTGTTAAAATTGTTTGAGTTTTTTCAGTTTTCCTTCTTCCTATAAAAATGTTCAAACTTTTATTTTGCCCACATTTACTTTTTACTTTCATAACTTTTTAGATTTACTAGATTGACCAAACCTAAGCCAATGGCTTTTGACTTAAGTATGAGACCATCATTGGCATAAAAGAGCGCATGTGCGTGAAAATACCGCTAACATCAGTACGTGGCTCAACAAGAAAGCTGCATATTACTACCAGATAGGGGTCATGCTGCTAGGATGTGAAAGTAAAGGTTAAGGGAAGATGAAAAATGAGGAGAATCCGCCAATAGAACAACCCCCGGAGGAAGATAGATAACTTAAGCAAAGATCTTGACCAAAATAACGTTCGGATGGAAAGGAATAGCTGTAGTATGAAAGTCATGTATCACAATACATACCTGTTAAGTGACAAGATTTGTTATCCTTTGATTTTGAAGCCGATTTATACGGAATATCCAAAGATAAATCTACAATGTATAAATATATAAGAGAAAAATACGCGAAACAAAACAAATCTCATTAGGAATAATTTCATATGGAGAGGAGTCATTCTAGCACAACAAATTCGATCACCCTATACATACCATATATAAAGTTATAAAGATATATGTATATATATATATATATACATATATCTTTACGTATATATATATACATATATATACATATATATATATATACATATATATATATATANTGAAAGTAAAGGTTAAGGGAAGATGAAAAATGAGGAGAATCCGCCAATAGAACAACCCCCGGAGGAAGATAGATAACTTAAGCAAAGATCTTAACCAAAATAACGTTCGGATGGAAAGGAATAGCGGTAGTATGAAAGTCATGTATCACAATACATACCTGTTAAGTGACAAGATTTGTTATCCTTTGATTTTGAAGCCGATTTATACGGAATATCCAAAGATAAATCTACAATGTATAAATATATAAGAGAAAAATACGCGAAACAAAACAAATCTCATTAGGAATAATTTCATATGGAGAGGAGTCATTCTAGCACAACAAATTCGATCACCCTATACATACCATATATAAAGTTATAAAGATATATGTATATATATATACATATATCTTTACGTATATATATATACGGACGGGGACTCATAAGATCCCCACAAAGACCTTATCCTCAGTCCCAACCGTTTTGTGTTTTAATTTTCGTTCTCCACGCAACAACGAGCTGTGAAATACACAAACATATTTGCCGCAGTCATGATGACGTCCGAGGTTTGCCTTATTGTAAACTTCACTAAGAGGTACGTTAAGGAAAACCATGAACAAAAAAAAACAACATAAAGCTCTTTCTTTAGCCCCAGCTTTCAGTTTAAAAAAATTGATCTTAGGCTTAGCTTGATGGTGCCCTCGAAAAGAGCTGGGGTTTATCGACGAGACTGAGACAAATTTGTCGGCACTGTAACCAAGGTGATGGATCACAATTTATTTTTCATTTTTGGTAGCCCAGCCTATCTTCTTAGACTAATAAATACTAAATGAAAATGTGGGAACACCCAAAAAGTTTGGTCTAATGTAAGTGTCCAATATCTCTAGAACTGCCCTGTCATTAAGAAAGGACTCACTCTCCAAAATTTGCCTAAGCGACACATAGGTATATCATGCTTTGATGATAAAAAAAATGCTGAAATCGTTGTGGACTTTTTCTCAAATCTAACTTTGAATTTAGTTCAAAAATTCCAACGGTGTCCGTAAAGAGTAGCAAATGTACGTAAATACTACCAATATGTTTTCAATTTCCTGAACATTTAACCTAGTTTCCCTTTTATCGGCAATGTCCTTAAACATTTGAAAGAAATGAACCGCTCAAAAGTGATAGGATTGGATAAGGTGGCAAGGGTATTCCTCAAAGATGGTGCACCTGCTGTAGCAAAACCAATGACTGCACCATGTAATCCGTCAATCTGTCAATCCACGTTTTCTGAAGTTTGCAAACAAGTGAAACTAAAACCACTTTTCAAAATGGATTAAAAGATGACCCCAAAAACAATCGACGTGAAAGATACAGTGCGTACAGTTGACTGTGACGTGCTCCTCTATGCAGATGATTCCTGTATAATGTTATCATATCCTTGAAGTTATCTCGAAGTTAATTCCCCGAAATAACTGATGTGGTCATTGACTGATGATCCACGATTTCAATTTACCATCTGGGCTACCTGCATCCTTTTTACCCTTTGTTTTGTTTGCTGACGGCCTGCACGAACTGTATGGTGCTGACGGCAATAATGTTCTCCTTCTTCCTCTTCACATCATGTCTTCTAAACTGTGTCATCTCTCATAGTTTCTTTTACACTTCTGCACAAACCTATTCCCATTCCCTTATTTACATTGTTTTACTTTCTTTGATGTTGTTTTGTCCCTGTATTTGTCTTATGTCCCGTTTGTTTGTCCTGTTTAGTAAAATTGCCGATTTACATTTACGGCCATGACCTTAGCACTCATACTATATATATGAATATGTGTGTATATATATGTATATATATGTGTGTATGTGTAACCACTTCCTCCAATATTTAAATGCACTATGTAAAAAACTATAATTCTTATATCAAAATATTTCTGATTTAACTATAAGGGCGGGTTAGTAAAATAAATGGATAGAACTTTACCAGAAAGACAATCGTCATACCTTTTATTCATTTTCCGTCATAAAAATTGGCTATGTTTACTTTGCGCTAATTATATTTGGGATGTAATGAAAAATGCCATAAATATGAATGATATTGTGGTTACCTAAATAAGCTTCTTGCTTTTTCGACGTCGTCCCACATAATTGACAATGGACCTACAAAAAAACCGTAACAATATAGCGTTGTTTCTGATTACACGCTTTTCAGTAAAACACAGTTTGTATGGTGCACACAAACCAATTACCAACATCTCACTTAAATGTATGACTGTATTCACCATATGGTCTCTGAGAGCATTGTACACTTCTTGTACCCTCCTTTTTCTTGCTCGTATCTAGTGATTTTTATCTCTTGAATTACCTACATATTGGGAAATAAACTCATTGTCCTTGAACGTAACAAAGAGAGGTAGAGATCAGTACACACACACACACACACACACACACACACACACACACACACACACACACACACACAGAGTATACCCTCGCTCCAACGCTACAACAGGGCATTTTAGTGGTCTAATTCACGTTGAAATTGATTCACTGCAAAAAAAACTACTCTGTCATTAAAATATTTAGTTTATTTTAGAAGTACCAAGTGATTGGATTATTTCTCTCCTTGGAAGCTGACATTTGGACAGTAGTGTCAGTATACTGGTATCAATGTCGCATGGCTGTGCATCTGAAGAGTTCAGTTCCCTGGCGTAAAGACGCATGAAGTGATTAATTTATTTGAAGTCCCACCTTCAGGAACGAGGTAAATGTAAAGTACAAAAAAATAAAGGTGATGACGATTACATTAATTTGAATTTCATATTGTTTGTGATTAAGCGGCTCATAGCACACCTCCCAGAGTAATAAGAGTTTCAATGGAAAATAGTCATACAAAATGTGTGACCGCAAAAGGCACACATCTCAACAATTGCACAATGAGATTACCAATTGATAAACTACAAATCAATACCTTAACAGGGAGTACTGGTGATAACAGACAATGATTACACATGACATCAATTAAATAAATTAATCGCACCTCACTACGAAGTATGCCACCAAAGATACCGGTGACAATAGTATCTTGTCCATTGCTAAATTTTTGAGTTTGTAAAAATTCTGTGTGAACTCGATCCAGTAAATAGTGCATGAATTCATGGGCATCGTGTTGTTGGTACCCTCTACAATGGAAGTGCAAAGCAGAAAATGATAAACAACTGATAATTATCCTAGGACGCTTATCCATTACCTAATTAATCCATCATAATTAGTCAATAACTAGTGGTTACTTATAACCTAATTAGTATTCCAATATAGCCAAATAGTAACGCAACATGACTAATCAACTAATTACCTATGACAGCAGTCAATTTCTTGACCTGTCACCACAATTAATAACAACCCTTGAAAAACTTAACCAATACTTTCTCCATCACAGAACGCATAAATTAAAATGATGATCTGAATCAATCACAGTACAATTTAATTAATCATGTGATTTTGCTTTATCAAAATTCTTTATTTCAATCAATGCATAAATTTTCTGTTTCAATGGGATGAGAGCCAAGCGCATTGAACGGGGTGTTACTAACATTCTTCTCCACTAAGCAACATGGCCTCTGTAAATCTCCAGCCAAATCAAATTTCCTCAATGCTTTTGATCGTATAGGCAAGATCTATTGCCCTTGATGTCTCCGAGGCGTTTTATAGGATTTGGCATTTTGGCTTTCTCCATACAACTGTGCTCCCATGACATCTGCAGTAGAATTTTAAAAAACAGTTGCATTTCTTTTAAATAACTGCATTATCCAAATTGTCAACATTACTATCTTTGTTGATGATATTACTCTTTACTTATGCATTCAGAGTAAACTGAATGCATCTCCTTACACCCATCCGGTATTCCTTCCTCTCATGCTCGCTCATGTATTCCTTCTAAAGCTAGGAAATCTGGGAAAGCCTGGCCGATTTCGAAAGTCTCTTTGAATTCTTAGACTCTCGGACCACTGGATTAAAATGATCTTCTTAAGAATCCAGTTTCTGTCCATCCGCCAAACAGCTTAAGACATCAGGTGTAGATTCATTGTATTAATGCCGGCTGTGTGAAACATCTGCTTCCTTGAAACTATTCAAGGAGTCTATAAGTCTTGCTACAAGTGCTCACCTAAATACTCTCTTGAAACCCGTTGCCAAAATTACCAGCAGATTTCACGATAGTTAAAATCAAAATTAGTTTAACCAAAATTTGCTATTTTACTTGGCATTACTCCTCGTGCACCTAAACTTTGCACCTAAACTTTGTAACTCTTTTCCGTTTCTCCACGGATTGGATCTTTAATCGTTAAATTCCTCTTAACATGAAAGGACGCTGTATGAAGGGTTACACGGTATTGAATTTCTCTTCCTCAGACCTTTTATCATTTTCTATATAATGGCTCCTCCACTATCCCCGAAAACATGTACAAACCAAAAGGTCTCCCACTTTTAATGGGAAAACATGGAGGTGCGTTATTTTTATGATGATGGGGTGAATCAAAATTGTTTTCTCTTTAGTGGGAAAATACATCACTTGCCCACTGCAGTCCTCATCATGTTTCTTCTAATTTGAACAAGCAACAAAACAAGCAAAATGTCTCAGTATGGTATACGCTCTTTTTATAACTATCTAGCTTCTCAGTTTAAATGAAAACGAGACTATTTGGAGCTTCCGCCAAGCATTTTTATCTTATCGCAAAATTCAGGCTTTCAAAGTAAACTTTTATAAATTTAATTAAATATAAACTTTATTCATTAATTGATATTAAAATCTTTATGCCAAACTTGTGAACATTTCCGTGCAGTAAAGTGAAAATCTTCTAACATGCAATTTGCTACCTCCCTTCATGACTACATTTTTCTTTGATGAAACTCTAGAATACCAAAACTATCGATATACACTGGAAAATATAATTACCAAGGTCGGATGTGGGACTTGATCACACTTTTCAACTAGTCTATACCTTTCTGCGCGAATTCTTCCTATAATACAAGCTGTGGCAAAATTTATGAAAAAGTATGTGTGGATCTATCATCATCATCATCATCATCATCATCATCATCATCATCATCATCATATTCGGTCTACGTCCGTTTTACATGCTAGCATGTGTTGGACTAACTATATATATATATATATATATATATATTACGCTCCCTTACGAAAGTTTGGTTGAGCACTCTGTCTGAGATTTGGGGACCTGTTGTTAGCGTAATGCAATGCTCACTGCGCATGCGTAGTTTGAGCACTCTGACAGGATTCCACAGTAACTCTTTAAGCTGTGTTTGCTCCGGCAATATGGCCAGAGAGTTATGTCTCATANCCAGCAGATTTCACGATAGTTAAAATCAAAATTAGTTTAACCAAAATTTGCTATTTTACTTGGCATTACTCCTCGTGCACCTAAACTTTGCACCTAAACTTTGTAACTCTTTTCCGTTTCTCCACGGATTGGATCTTTAATCGTTAAATTCCTCTTAACATGAAAGGACGCTGTATGAAGGGTTACACGGTATTGAATTTCTCTTCCTCAGACCTTTTATCATTTTCTATATAATGGCTCCTCCACTATCCCCGAAAACATGTACAAACCAAAAGGTCTCCCACTTTTAATGGGAAAACATGGAGGTGCGTTATTTTTATGATGATGGGGTGAATCAAAATTGTTTTCTCTTTAGTGGGAAAATACATCACTTGCCCACTGCAGTCCTCATCATGTTTCTTCTAATTTGAACAAGCAACAAAACAAGCAAAATGTCTCAGTATGGTATACGCTCTTTTTATAACTATCTAGCTTCTCAGTTTAAATGAAAACGAGACTATTTGGAGCTTCCGCCAAGCATTTTTATCTTATCGCAAAATTCAGGCTTTCAAAGTAAACTTTTATAAATTTAATTAAATATAAACTTTATTCATTAATTGATATTAAAATCTTTATGCCAAACTTGTGAACATTTCCGTGCAGTAAAGGGAAAATCTTCTAACATGCAATTTGCTACCTCCCTTCATGACTACATTTTTCTTTGATGAAACTCTAGAATACCAAAACTATCGATATACACTGGAAAATATAATTACCAAGGTCGGATGTGGGACTTGATCACACTTTTCAACTAGTCTATACCTTTCTGCGCGAATTCTTCCTATAATACAAGCTGTGGCAAAATTTATGAAAAAGTATGTGTGGATCTATCATCATCATCATCATCATCATCATATCCGGTCTACGTCCGTTTTACATGCTAGCATGTGCGTGGACTAACTATATATATATATATTACGCTCCCTTACGAAAGTTTGGTTGAGCACTCTGAGATTTGGGGACCTGTTGTTAGCGTAATGCAATGCTCACTGCGCATGCGTAGTTTGAGCACTCTGACAGGATTCCACAGTAACTCTTTAAGCTGTGTTTGCTCCGGCAATATGGCCAGAGAGTTATGTCTCATAAGCTCTGTGCTTCACTGATGAGTCCACAAAGGGCGAAAAGAACGGTACTGTCTGCAGATTGAGTATATATATTTTTTATTCTTTCTATTTGTATATATACAACACCTAATAAGAACTTGAATCAAATATCTATTTGATTTCCTCAGCTGCACCACTACCAAATATGCAGACTAATTTCACCAAAAAAAGACCCACGAAAGAAGTTTAAAGAAAGTTACGAAATTCTGCTAATTATGGAAAAATATCATTACTTTCTCAATAAAAAACTTTGGTAGAATCATCAACTCGTGGTTCCTTTCCCAAAAGAATTGAGACGTTACTGCTAATTCAGCGATACTTTTTCATTGCCATAACAATTTACCTTTGTAGCTACACAAGACTGTTAAATCTTGCTGCTATCATCACCTGTAAACCCCTTACGTGGTTTAACTGATAACACACAACTTGACCTGAAAAATAAGAATCAAGCTCCATACCTAAATCTTGGTACTACTTTCCATACAACTGAAAACAAAGAATCTGGCGAAATTGCTACTGAAGATCCTTGCCAAAGAGCGCATAATATTTTTCGCAATTCCTCTACAAGTGACCTGTGAATGGAATAAACGGTATAGAAGTGATTTAGCATTGGTACAAATCAACCCCAAGAGAACCAAATAAACAGTACGGCAAAATCTACTGGTGCAAGCACATAATGACTCTGTCCGTCAATTTCTTCATTACCTACTTTTAAGCTTATATATAAATAGTTATAAAAATATAATAGTTAGTAATGAAAATTCTTGATTCTATGGGATAAGTGAAAGGAATAGATAGGGAAGCTTTACAGGTCCCGAGTCGTAAGTTTTTCTAAGCTACGTTTTCTATGAGCTAATTCTCTTAAGGTCAGCCTACTAAAGTAAGCAGGTTCAGGTCTTATGTACTTCGTCAATGGGGGCTTTTACGTAGTGACAGGAATCAAATTGTTTTGAGGGTGGTGCAATAATTATCTTGTGTTTGTTGTCTCTCTTTCTTTAGTGCTGGAGGTTATATTTCTGGTAGAGAGTAACATATACTCCTGATGTGATTGCTGTGGTGTAAAGAATGGATTGTTTGGGGGGGGGGGGGTTGTGTGTTATTATTGCATTGGTTTCCTTGCCCACAATCTTTTTTATTTTCCCCGTCAAACCAGTGACCTTGTGCCCGTCTGTGTTCCGCTATTTTATGATTCTTGGTATCACTTTTTTGAAGTGCTCTCTTGTACTCCTTTTCCTGTTGACCAGAGGGACGCTTTGATTCATAGATAGAGATAGAAGACAATGTGCTCCTTTTGATGCCCTGCAAGTCAATCTCTTAGTGCCAGTGTCCCAAATAAAGCACTCGTTCTCAAATTTGGCTTAAGCCGACAAGAAAGAGTAACTTGATAAATCTAAATTGAAGATCTTCAACCCAGGACATTATTATTTTAGGACCAGAAGGGGCTAATGATGCGATAGGCGCTACCAGGGTGCTTATACTAAGAGCCTCAGGCTAGTCTCAAGCGATGAGAGGATCTGAAAAATTTCTTCAGTACTTGAATGCCTGTCATTACAATCCACGATCTTACAATCTTTTGATGTAGACATCGAAGATATGTATAAACAGAATCAAGCCTTAACAGAAAATATGCCAAAAAACCCATATTGTTTCCATGTGTGATTTTAATAGCAAGTTAGGTAATCTACATCTCAAAAACCCCTTTTCTGTACGTAAACACACCATTGGTAAGGCCAATGAATAAAGTGGACTTCGTGCAGGGTTCTGTGTCAGAAATAATCTAATTGTCACCAACACAATGTACCAGAAACACAAAGTCCATACGTGGAAATACCTTTATGGACATACATAGAACCAAACACTGTAATTTCATTTTAACTCATATTTTCAGTCAGTGTTCACTACATAGCACTGCTCTCCACATATATAACTGATGTATATCAATGTAAGAATCAGTTTTTTCCAGGCCTAAGAATTTAAAAAATGTATCAACGATCGATATCAAAGTTCATCCACTTCAAAGACCCAACAACAATTTCAGCTCCAGTTAAGCAACCAGGACCCAATGAAAGAACAGGATTTGTATCTATGTTCATTCGGTATATACCAAATTTTTTAATGGGCTATCCTGTGTATAATATTTGTAATAATAATAATAAGATAATAAAAATAACCAATTTTCTCTTCGTCCTGAACCATCCAATTTAAGTTCTCTCGTTGAGAGCATCACTACTACCATACGAGATAAAGCATGCGAAATTCAATCAACTAGTCATTCTTTGCAACTAGGCTGGATGTCTCAAAAAATAACGTGTGCAAATGACAGCAAGCACAAAATCTTAAAAGAAAATCTATTAACGTCAGCACAATACAAAATATCGAAAGCAGAATCGAATATGCTGACAAGGAAAGAGGCGCTAACAGATATTCTAAACAGCCTTTCCCATCATAGCCAATCCTACGCTACCCTGAGAAGACTGAAATACATACCTAATAATAGCATTCGGATCATTCTGGATAGTGAAGGTGCTGCCAAAACTAATAAGGATCTTATTTTTGAACGCTGGGCGAAGTTTGAGAAAAAGCCTTATTTGAAAGATATATGTATCATACACATAGATCGACACCTGTGACGACCAAATTCCTCTTATCGTCAGGAGCAATATTGAAACTGCAATAAAAAAATTTAAGTAATGGTAAGCAGATTTTGCAGTAAAGCTTAATAGACGCATTGATAGAACTATCTAATTGCCTTCTGACTGCAAGCACTATGCCTAAATCGTTTGGTGAAGCTGAGCTTATAGTAAGACTTCTCTGTAAGTGGCCACTAACCTAAAACATGAGGATGAAACAGACGCCATTACCAATTCCTGCCAAAAATTGCAATACTTTCTTGACTGCATAGCCATGCATTTTCCAAAAATTGGTTTTCCTTTTCATACCAAAAAGGCAGAAACCAAGACAATTGCCAAAAGTACCCCTCTACATCGCACTGTGTATGCCAAACAAATCAATTAGGCCCTGACGGGGGGAAAAAAGGTATGGCAGCTATCACGCAAAGGACTGGTCAAGGAAGGGCAACGTTCAAAAGGATTTTGGAATTAGACGTAAAACCTAAGCTGTCAAACGTTGTTTCTGTGTCATTCGGGCTTTCGAGAAACTGTGTTTTCAGCATAGCCTTCTCTCTCAACCTTTTCCATTAACAGTTTTTAATAATTAGTCTTGGTGGTGTTCTTCAATGAATATCGGAGGTGGGTTATATTTTTATTCCATTATGTGCACCTATACAAGTCGGCTATCACAACCTGATCAAGAGGACCCCACTTTTCAAGGAGCAATATATCTTTGTAATCCACTACTCAACGAAATGGGTATTGTAAAATATTATTATTCGACAACAAGCAAAATGTATGGCAAAGGAAGCCATAACCCTATGTTTGATGTTATCATAGGAAAGCTTTGTGGGGGCGGATATGCAAACTTGTGGGGCTCCGTATGCTGAAAAATTATCATCCATTATGAAAAATGATAACGTAGGCAAAAAGATGGACAGAATAACAATATAAATTACTGAGTTACTAAGAGAGGAAAACCTATCGATTGAAACTGAAACCAACCTATTTGGAAACCAATTTTCCTGACGTATCAGTTGATCTTAACATTGAAAATTATTTCCCATACCAATAACCTAACGAGAAACCATTGTACGTGAATACCAAAATCCAAGGACCCGTCATCTATTATCAAACAGCTTGTGGAAATGATAGGAAACCGATTAAACAGTCTATCATGCAATCAAGAAGAACTCAACAAAGCTAAAGAAATATGAGGAGCATCTTTAACGGAAAGAAGTTATGACACAACATGGAATTACAAAAATAAAGTTCAATCAGTCGCAAACAGGAACTGCAAAAGAAAGATATTTGGTTTACCCCATCTTACAAAAGGAATGTTAAAACGAATGTTGGGCAAAAATTTATTCAACTGCTCAAGAAACACTTTGATAAAAACCATAAATTCCCTTAAATCTTCTTCCTCGCCACATCAAAATTAAAGCTATTGTTGTATCCCAAATATCGGTAATATAATCAAGCAAAACAATGCAAAGATACTCAATGAAGAAAAAGCACACCAACTACGACCATGCCATTGCAGATTCAAACCAAACTGCCCCCTGAATGGAAAGTGCTTAGCAGCATGCCTTACCTGCAGAGCAGAAGTTGCAAGAAACAACTACGCATCACTACGCATACTTCAGAGCAAGCGAAGTGGGGTTAAAGGCCCGTTACAACAATCGCACTAAATCACTCTGATTAAGGAAGTATCAAAATCACATTTAACTATCTAAATTTGTTTGGTACTTAAAAGACAAAGAATAGGGTTGCACCTTGGAATGAAGTATCGCTACCAAAGCACTGCCATGTAAGTGTGGCACAAGAAGATGCGGTTTATGTCTGTCAGAAAACACGTGCATATCAAAATCTGAACCTAAGGGGCTTTTAAACAAGTAAGCACATTCACAACAGTCACTTGATCTTCTCTAACATGAAGATAGGCGTTTCTTTTTGTAAAGTATATTGAAGCCATCTTGTCTTTTGTTTCTCTTTTATTATGGTCTTTGCGTCTTTACAACAGATTGTCTGATCCACTTGTGGCAGTATTCCTCTATCTTAACATGTCTGCCGCTTCGTTGCTGGAAACGTTGCAGTGTAAAGGAATCCACTGAGTGACTGTTCTGTGTACTGCTGCAAAGGTAGAAAAAAGAGTTAAGCTCGTTATTCTGTTACCACTGCACTGTGAGGAACACTGGCAACTCTGCACTGGGAGGAACACTGGCAACTCTGCACTGNCTTTTAAACAAGTAAGCACATTCACAACAGTCACTTGATCTTCTCTAACATGAAGATAGGCGTTTCTTTTTGTAAAGTATATTGAAGCCATCTTGTCTTTTGTTTCTCTTTTATTATGGTCTTTGCGTCTTTACAACAGATTGTCTGATCCACTTGTGGCAGTATTCCTCTATCTTAACATGTCTGCCGCTTCGTTGCTGGAAACGTTGCAGTGTAAAGGAATCCACTGAGTGACTGTTCTGTGTACTGCTGGAATGCGGCAAAGGTAGAAAAAAGAGTTAAGCTCGTTATTCTGCTACCACTGCACTGTGAGGAACACTGGCAACTCTGCACTGTCTGGCGGTGTTTCTCTCAAAAAGCGTTTTGGTTGCCCTCTGAAATGTTTCAGCTTCGTCCTTCTAATATGTGAAGAACCTTCTAGTCTGAAAGGCTTCCTGGATGATTATTTCATCTTTTAAAGTAATGAAGATTCCTACTTCCATTTCTTGTGCGTCCATTGCTTTTCTAGGTAGGCGTCCTCAAAGTAATCAAGTGTCACTATCCTTCCCTCCACTTTTGATAATGTCCTTCGTACCATGTCGGGAATGTTGGATTTTATCTCTAGAAATTCATTTCTTTTCAAGGCTACCACTGTAAAATGTACTGAAGGTTCCTTATTTAACTATTTCAAAGTGTGTATAGTGTTAATAGAATGTTCAGAACCCCTTCCCCATACCATTAACATTTACAAATATGCAGCCCTTTAAGGGCTCACCCTACAGAGTAGAAGGAAAAACTGTCATGAAAGCAACTTAAGCTTCCATTCTGTATACCACAATGCCGTCAAAGATCCTAATCACTTACAAATGACAATCGATGGTGAAACTAGTGATAGTATCCGCTACAGGCTGTTACAATATGCAAACAGAAATAACGTCAGCAGCACACACCATCAACATTTCCAAACCTCGGATAGTGCACCTACTACAGGATTAAAATTTCTCCGGGGTCTCTCTTTAACATAATCGGGGTTAAGATGTGCTTTGGAGTTCAGTGCAATCTTATGGCCAAAATGGTAGATACACCTGAGCCACTATCATTCATGTTCTGAATTTGGTCAGTCTTTTGTCCTCACAACGTCTATGAAAACCCCTTCATCTTCCTATCATGACAAGATTTTAACTTCAAGATCCACCACAGGTTTTCAGCAAAACAAAACTTATATAACACCTACTGCGTTGCAAAATTGTATCTGAGAAAAACTCTTTTTCGCTAATACATAAAATAAAAATTCATTCTTTATTTATGCTTGTTATTCTTACACATCATCCGATCTGTAACTTCTCGTGTGATATTTTCTATTATTTTCGGCCTTCTCGTTCAGTTCAATAGCTGGTATCTCTTTGAAGTAGCAACTGAAATGTTTCAGATTACTAGAGAAAAGGGATAAAAATAATATCTAGAATTAGTTCAAAAACTTAAATATAAATGGAAAATTTTCCATCCCTATTTTCTATAAAACCTCAAAAATAGTGCACCAGGCGCAAACAACCTTTCCTGTTTCTGTGTGTGTCAATCCCTGTCTCTCTCTCTCTCTGTCTGTCTGTCTGTCTGTCTCTCTCTCTGTCTCTCTGTCTCTGTCTCTGCCTCTCTCTCTCTCTCTCTCTCTGCCAGGAGGGGGGGCGCTTGTTATCTAATTAAGAAAAGGTTATTTTACAAATAATAATGTCTGCAAAAAATACTGGGAGTGTAAATTTTTAACTAACGTGTTGGTATTACATTGGTATGGTAAAAATTTAAATGGCAAAACAACGTTACCTCAATGACTGCAGTATGGCATTCATAAAGCATGTATTTCCTAGATTTCTAAGTCCGGGTGTAAATTTTATTAAAGAAGTTCCGTTGGCGAAGTTCTCCTGCAAGAAAAAACGACACAATATTTCAAAACTTCTCGTTCTCAATTTTTAAAGACAACATTTAATGCTTTGTTCATACGAATTGTCTTGAAAGGTTTAGCCTAAACCCTTCAAGACAATTCGTATGGACAAAGCACATGCACAAAGCAAAGGACACACACAGAGACAGACAGACAGACACACACACAGACAAACAGACAGACAGACAGACACAGACAGACACACAGACAGAGACACAGACACACACATCTTTCTGAGAAACTGCTTGTCATAAAGATATGGTAATAACCAGTTTGTTCAAATGCCAATTTGACTTAGCTCTAACATAGTACTGACTTCACGTCACTACGGCATCAAATAGGTTTCCTACCAGCTTCTTAATCACGTAGTCTAATGTTCAGTGGTGATGGATGAAAGATGGCCCATTACCATCATACTTTTTCAGTTGCATCTCGCTACACCTCTAGATCTGTGAAACACCTGTTTTACTAACTGGATGACTGAAATTATACTTATTCATTATCACTTGACTAAGGTAATACAGTCTATTTCTCCTAAAATCAGACTCAACAAACCACTTATTTAAATTTCCCAAATAAGGTTTGTCTATGTACTTATGCAGTGATCAAAGACGTCAATTACTAAAAAATCATCATAAAGACTAGACAACTTGGTCAACACTAAACAATGTGGATAGGAAAGGAAGAAACGAACGAGTGCAATATCATAATTATGTAATACAAAATCAAGAAAAGTCTCTACCATACAGTATGGTATAGACTTTTGCTATATGTTCTACCTAAGCATGTTTAAAGCCATCTTCTTTTCTGTCTACCAACTTGTGGCACCCTCAGCTGTGTCCTCAAAATTATGATCAAATTTTATCATTCTTTATTTCTTCCGCAAATAGCAAATTACGTATCACTGCATGCAGCTGTCATCAATAGCACTCTCTATCTTTCATTGTCAGCAAATAATGTGTTTACAGCTTCCCATTGTAGGTGGGTCCATGTCTTGATATTGTCTCTCCATCTGTGGACAGGTTTTCCTTTCTTCCCTGATACTGGTACAAGATCTTCCATACAAATTTCGGAAAGGCCTTCAGTCATTTTGCTTTACCAAAATAACTGTAATTTCAATTAATGAAAACCATAGGCATTTATAAACAAAGCTGACACGAATTGAATCAAATTTTGAGCCAATGTAGGTCTTTATAATGTCATAGAGAAGATGGAAAATAGTCCAGTAAAAATGTATCATACAAAAAAATTCCTAGCGAATGCCACTCATTAATTATCTGAAATAGCCAAGTTCTTCAAGTTATTAAGCTTTGAACAATATTACAATATTAAACAAACTGTTGCTCAATTTCTTTATTTCTCCAATAATTTCATCTTGGAATCGTAAAGTTCCCTCATCTTCCGCCACCCAAGACGTCCCTGATCCAAACACGCAATATCAAGCACAAGATATCTAGCAGTTTTATCAAGTAAGGTGCGCATGAAATTGCTTCAAATCAAACACAATACCCAATCGCAATGACCATGCTTTTATGCCGAGAGTAGCTCCCATTCCTTTCCTCAATTCCACTGGATGGAACGAACGGGTTTAAACGGCTTTCATTGCCGAATCCGCTGGTATTTTTTGTCAACCAATCCTGGCTAAATCAACAAAGAGATAAGCAAACAGACAGCGAGAGATACTGAAAGAAAGACACAGGGAGAGAGAAACAGTGAGTAAGAGACAAAGACAGGAAAAGACACCGAGAGAGGCAGAAAGGGAGAAGCACAGAGACAGACAGAGTAGGGATTACTTGACGCTTAACCAGGCAGCTGATCTACACTATTTTTTCCAAATCATGGTATACGTCTCAGTATCAACAAACTGCTTTTATAGACAAGCAATATAATCTGTATTGAACTTTCAACCATCCTTAAAGCGATTTTTACCTACCAGTATGACAAAAATTAATCATCATTTCTATACACGTGGCGAATTCATTGAGTATATAGAGTACTTCCAAAATAAAACCGTCATCAATAAAAGCAACAAATAATAAAAGCCACAAAACTGTACAACACCGACTTACATCTTGTTTGCCTCTTTTTCTTTTGGCATTGGCATCGTTTATTGAGGCTCTCCTATGTTTTCTTTTCCGCCTTCAAAAAAAAGACATAAAACTCAGGGTAAAGAGCAATGTCCCTTCAAAATGGCCACTTAAGAAAATTTTGCCGCCATACCAGCATTTTCGCCCAGTCATCGTGATATTGGGGAGCATAATGATAAACCCAGTTGAGTGAAATAAATACAGCACTTTTACTTCGTGCTGGGGGGAAATTGGCAACCTTCTCGTGGTCCCCTCCGCAAGTACCTACTAATTGCAGGGAAACTAATGCCAATACCTGATCAATAAGGACTATATTATATCTTATTGTTTGAATATGGAAAAACTTCATGAACCATCGGGCCCAGCTATCCTTCAACTTAATGTGGTAAGTCTTTTACGGCCTGAATGTGAAGTCATTCAAAACATCGCCTAACAAATTCCGTTTCCGTCATTCTCCTCCAGGAAACTCACACCACCTGCAGTGAAAAAATAAATATACACGGCTACAAACTGGTCGGAGCCATCCATCCCACTAAGCACGGGATAGCAACCCTTGTCAGAAACGACTTAACCGCAAGGGAGCTTAAGCTGTTTTTCGACCACAAACACTCTAAAATGTTCCACTCCGCTGCCTGGGGTACGACTGCTAACCTGGATGTAAAGTTCTACTTGTTCCATGCAAACAGTTAAATACCACACCCTGTCCACAAAATCGGCAGAAATTTTAGTCGCAACACCGACCGACCATCATATACCATCCTGCCCTGATATAGTACACATCAGCTACTCTACTCCTACACTGGAGTTTTAAAAAAGGTGATGGTCTCGTTTTAAAACAGAATCTGTTAGCAATCACGACTATCTTTCCTCGCCCGATACCACTGACAGCAACACCTGCTATACTGCCTTTCAGAACAAACTCTTAAAATTGGCTAAAAACACTGTACTTAGGGGGTATCGAGAATCCTACATCCCAAAATGGGACACCACTTGCAATGAGCTTGCGAAGGATCATGAACAGGCTTAATCGACAGCAGAACGGCACGAAACGGCAAACAAGTTAGTAAATCATCTCACCACAAGGCGTAAGGAAGCATGCCTGTCAACATGTTGTGAGCATTGACAAAAACTACTTTAACATGAAAGCCTGGGCAGCTAATAACAAACTCACATGCAGGAAAAATGTGTCTCTCTAACCCGCACTCCATCAGCGCAAATGTAATTGCCTCTTCAAGAATCGTAAGTTCGATAAACCTAATCGTGAATTCATAAGAGACGAGAACTGACAACTAAAGATAGCACGGAATGCTCTTTAACCTGACCAGAACTTGTGTAGTGACTTTTCTATCCATGAAATCATTGCCGCTATCAAGACTCTGATAGATGGTAAGGCACCCGGCCCTAACAATTTGCACCCTGAATTCTTCCTACAACTCCACGTACAGTGGTTCCAGTCACTCTTAAACCACTGTATTCACTCAAAAACGCTTCATAAAGTGTGGAAACTTGCCAAAGTCGTAGCTAGAAAGCGCCAAGAGCTACAGATCGATCAGCCTTCTGTGTATAGCTAACACACTTTACGAACGCCCAATTCTTAACCGCATTCAACTCATTGCTGAATCCGTTCTCCTTAAAGAAAATGCCGCTTGTAGACAACGACGCGGTACCCTTGATCAAGTTGCACTTTTGACGGAAGAAACTAAGACTTCTTTTGATAAACGAATGAAGTCTGGTATCGTCCTGGTCGACCTATCCGCTGCTTGCGACACAGTCTGGCACCGTGGGTTTACTCTGAAACTAAGAACCATTTCCAGTAAAGAGATGGTACTTGTGATCATGGACACGAGATCCAAACGTCGGTTTCATGTACAAATCGGGAAGGAAAAGTCTAGCTGCAGAACAGTTATCAATGGTGTCCCACAAGGCTCTATCATCGCGCCTACACTTTTCAATCTGTACACCTATGACATTCCTGAAATGATCCGCAACAAGTACATCTACGCAAACGTATTGTGATAAACAGTTTCAGGTCATCGAGAGAATCTTATCTCATGACCTTGACAAACTGAGAGCGTACTTTCACAACTGGCGTCTCAACTTAAATACATCTAAATCTGCTGCCAGCATCTTCCATCTAAATAACAGTAAAGCTGACAACGAACTCAGAGTAAAAACCTCGGGTAAAAGGATCCAGTTCGAAAGAACTCCTAAGTATCTCGGTGTGACTCTAGGCCAAACAATTTCATACAAAAAACAATGGTAAAACGTCGCAGAAAAAACAACCAAAAGCTGTAACCTGCTAAAGAGACTTGCCAGCAATCGTTGGGGTGCTGATTTCGCAACCCTCCGCACCTCAGCTTTGGCACTTTTTAAATACAGTTGCAAAGCTCTGTGCTCCTGTTTGGAGTCAAAGAAACCATTACAAGAAGCTTGACAAATCCCTCAACGAATGAACGAGACAAGTAAGCGGTTCAATCAAATCCATTCCTGTGACCCTCCTTTCACTCCTCTTTGGCATCGAGCCTCCAGATATCCGAAAAGACAGAAACATTCTGAACCTGCATAAATGTGCAATGAAAGACTCGCATTTATTCCATCAACTGGCACCGTTTGCTCTAGTCAACGTTCACCTCACGAGCAGAATGCCTCTATCTACACGAATGTACATCCTGTCAAATCAAATCGACGAAAACGTGTCTCCTGACCTATGGATGAAGTTCGTATGGAATAGACACTGAAGTACTTCCGAGTGCATGCTCCGCGCATATACCCCGTCACATTTAGAAAAACATGCAGTCTATGACCTAAATCGAAGACACTGGGTCCTTCTGAACCGACTTCGGTCTGGCTACGGTCGACATGCCAGTTACATGCATAAAGTTGGTCTGAGTGGTAACCCAAACTGTGTATGTGGTGGCGTGCAAACAACTCAACATGTAATGAATTGCCATCAGAGGTGATATCAGCACTCTTGATGACGAATTTCGAAATTAGCCGAATCATAACAAGCTTCTATATATTTAGTATTTCATACTTTTTCCATAGCTTCTCATTACCTCATACGAGTATATATATATATATATATATATATATATATATACAAGTGAGACTGTCTGTCTGTTTGAAGTAAATATGTGAGAAAATACTGAACCTTGGAGCTGAAATTTGGAGTGAGTCTATCTTTATCCGGAGGGGGATCTGAGAAAAAAAAGGCTTACCTCGGAGGNATAGCTTCTCATTACCTCATACGAGTATATATATATATATATATATATATATATATATATATATATATATATATACAAGTGAGACTGTCTGTCTGTTTGAAGTAAATATGTGAGAAAACTACTGAACCTTGGAAGCTGAAATTTGGAGTGAGTCTATCTTTATCCGGAGGAGGATCTGAGAAATAAAAGGCTTACCTCGGAGGTCATCCAACCCGATTCGGGTATATTCTGGGACGTAAGGGGGCGGCCAATCCCATTTTCAAGGTGAATTAGGCCTCCAGTCAAAAATATGAATAAAATGAAAAATATAAAAATTTCAAGATTATTTTTAATAAATAAATTCCAAAACAAAAATAGAACAATATTAAAACTTTTGTTGAAATTAAGAAAGTTATTTTATTATATTAAAGTGGTGAGAATTCCCGGCTGTCACGCGAGAGACCAGGGTTCGATTCCACGCTGGTGAGGACTATTTTTTTTTTTTTTAATCTTCTTTTATTTTCTCAATGTATTGTCATAGCATTTTTTATTTGAAGTTCTAACATTATCTTTTGTAAGATTACCAAAGTTTTAAATTTCCTATAATTTCTATACTACACCTCAAGTGTCAAGGTAGTTGCAGCTCTTTGAACTGAAATGGTCTACTATCACATTTCCAATCCAGGAATACCTTACAATTACCTTGATAGGGCCTTGTTAGCTTACTAAATTGCACTTTTTTACTCGAGCAACGCCGGATACTTCTGCTAGTATATAAGATAAATAGATGTATATACATATATAATATAAATAAATATATAGACACATATATGTTTATATTTATATATATACATATATATATATATATAAATATATATTCATATGAAGTAATGAGAAACTATGAAAAAAGTATGAAAAACTAAATATCTAGTAGCTTGTTATGATTCAGCCAATTTTGAAATTCATTATCAACAGTGCTGATATCACCTCTGATGCCTATCGTACGGCAATATATAAATATATATATATATATATATATATTTAAATATATATATATATATATATATTTATACACCGTGCTTACACATGACGTACAGAAATGACCCGATTCGAACAAGCTACAGCCCGAATGTTTCTATCAGTCTGTTCTGTGAAGCAAGTCGGCGAATTAAGAGAATCTGCGAGTGAATGCGCAACAGTGCTGGGTGCAAAAATATCTCCAGTTCATGGGAGAGCTTTAAGTGCTTCGTTAAACGAAATGCAGGCTATTTCACTCAACTCAAAATTGCTTCTTATGTGATCACGGAATTTTAGATGAGTTATTAAGAACCGTCGATCTTTTGCGTTGTACTTAAGACTTATCAATCCCCTTATTTATTTGAGAGTCGACATATTGTATTACTCTCGGACCCTAATTCTCAATAATTTCTACATAGTTTCCTCATTTTTAAAAATCCTCTAGCCTATTTTTACAATTTTCATGTCGAAGAAAAATCTTTCCAACTGTGCATTGTTTGTGGGCACAATAAGCGTAGCTTGAATCAGTTTAAATAAAACTGATCATGCTGTAAGATGTTTCAGATGATTTTATGGTGCGTTCCACAGCTGTGCTAGTTCTCACTTTTGTAATTCCAATCTTTAAATACGTAGAGAACGAAACCTGGGTCGTTTTTAGTACTTTCATAAATATTATTTAATAACTTTTTAATTTTTTTATTTTTAATTTGCAAGGGGCAATGACCGGTTAAAAGCTAAACAATATTGAAGCCCTGATGCGCCATCAGTCATTTTAGCCAGCCAATATCCGATGTTTCGCCGTTATTTCACACCCCGAAATTTCTACATCACCATTCACAACTATTATACCTCCAAGCAGTACCTGTTTACCTTTTTTAACATGTAACACAAAATATCTATTGTACTATAGAAAATACGATACACTAGTCATTTTAGTAGAGAATAGCAGAGTATACCAAATAGAGTATCAAATAGAACAAGCAAGTATTCCAATGAGCATAAACATTCTGTGTTGACATTTAGAATACAAAATCTGCATACCATATTTTTTTTTATTTATGAACTTCTATCCAGGATTGGTTTAAACAATAAAAAAAATATTGGTATCAAAATACGCCCTGTGAAAAGTTAGTACTTAAAAAAGGAATGAATGAGTAAAAGCAAGAAAACAAGATGAATAAAATGTATAAAGAATATATCTAACTTGGTTAAAAATGTTTATCTACAAAACAAAATTAAAACAACACCAATATATAAATAAAATTAAATAAAAATAATAATTGACTCTTGGTAAGATGACAAGAAATGACAAAAACTCTGAAAGAGCTGCAAGGCAATGTGATCCTTTTGCAGTGGTGCAAACACCCAGCTGCAGATTGGCAGAAAACTGACTGGGTTACACTTACGTTAATCAAATGTCAACTAGGTGGACAAGGTAAATTAATAAATGAAAAAATGAATGAATGTATGTATGAATGAATGAATGATGTAAACAAATGTTGAAAAACCAAGCAATCCAGCTTGAAAATTTTGATTGGGAATGGACTTCCACAAACATTTTACATTTTTCAAAACAGTCGTATGCACGTGATGACATAATCCAATAAATTTAACCAAACTGGATAAAACAAAATCGAAGCTTATGGTTACACCAGTTTTACTCAAGAAAACCCAAGTCCAATTTGTTTTATTTAGACTGTTACCTTTTTGGCGCATTTTCTGCTTCTAGATCTGCTGCTTCCAATGTGTCCCGTACAAGCTGTATTCCTCCATTTTGTGTGTCATTAAGAATAAAATCATCACATTTGTAGCTTATATAAAAAAAAGGACGCTGCAATTTACTTCAATTTAATATTATAATACAATTATATAACAATAATAAAATACAATTTACTAAAATTAAATAAAAAATAAAAGCCAGGGCTTATTGGGAAGCTGGAAATAACTCAAAAATATATCAGGTGAAAAATCAAATTTACCCTTGACTTAATTTTCTCACTATACAATCTACTTTAGTATCTATTGCACAAATTATGTTATATATAATTATAATTATTAATATATATATTATAATTATATTATATATATATATATATATATATATATATATATTAACCCATATTCTCCCAAGCATGTCCCCCTAACTTCTTTTATTACCAAAATTGGTGTGAATATCCGCCTCAGGCTAGAATAGATGTGTAAAAAGTTTGATTGCAATCCTTTGATGGGAAAGGTGTCTTTTAGCTAGGTCTACTTTTGTAGACATTGGTAGGATCTGTTAGAAAAAGCAAGTGTGAAAACGCAATTGAAAACAACTCATTGTGTTTTACATTGATGATCTTTACATCTTTTCAAGCTATTTAAAATGCTACAATCATAAAATGAGACAGTCTAGAAGCCAATTCAGCTATTTTTGGATAAGTCATTTTTCATAATAGAGCTGAAAGCAAAGCTTGACATGCATGCTCTTCTTGCACTTATCGCACCTATTTCGGCAACTTCGTCGGC
>RDPX01000164.1:646485-661933 GCA_003991215.1 Morbakka virulenta | reverse complement strand
CCCTTTGTTGTTCTTATTTTTTGCCCCCCCCCCCCCCCCTCCTTGCAGGCTCTGTTATGCCGAAAAGCCAGCATCAGTGCACCATATTTACTATGCTAAGTCACCTTACACTTTTGTATTATTCCTACTTAAGTACATCTATTCTTTCAACATTGCACTCTCACATCCATCATTTGTCCCAAGGTTCATGATGGACAAAAACACCATCTTTCATTGGCAGAGGTATCAAGGTCAAGGAAACAACATTACAGGTCAGAGAGTCTGCTTATCATAAGGTTCAGTAAGGTGATATCATTTGAAAGAAGTGTCATTGTCTTAACTGGAGAAAACCCTAAACATTGGGCTCTTAACTTTAGCTACTGGCATCCACCATCTTAAATCTTTGAATGCTACTCTTCATTTATAACATATATATATATATATGCTTATATTGTTAAGTCAATTTTCAACAACTATGATCCAAAATGAGAAGTTTTGAGGGTAAAAATACATACTATATTTACTCACCAAAAAGCCATCAATGATGAATCGAGGCAAACCATGTGCCCTGCATTGTTCTCATGATGGGCCTTTGAATGTCCATTTACATACCTGTTTTGGTGAAAAGTAACAAAGTAGGTACATCAAAACTACACCGGAGGAATAAGCTGCACTTCTTAGACCCCCTGTCAAATGATCTCTATCACGAAGAGCTTTGACAGTTCCACAGTTTGTAAAGATAAGCTCTAAACACCAGATATTAATATTCAAAGAAACAATTCAAAGATTCTCTAGAATTTCATAATCATCTATGCAATATACAGTAGTCTTGCTCTATCAAAAATGACACACTTTTGCTCAATGTCTGACAATAAGTGTGCAAAGAACCAATCAAATTTAACTACTAAATGATGTCATCTACCATATAACATAAAACCTATAAACTTACTATTACTATCACTACTACTACTACTATTACTACTTCTACCATCACAATTATTAATATTATATTATTATTATATTATCATTATTTTTTCTTATTTCACTTTTTTATCATTTTATTTTTTATTATATTATTTATTATATTATTACACTATTATTATTATTAAATTGTATATTTACGTATTTCTTTACGTGTTTTTGTAGAATTACCTACCGCCTCACCCCAGTAACATGGGGCAGCTAAAGGTCCTATGAGACATGACACGAACATTGACATATTACAATTAGTATAAAAAATAATTATGACAAGTAAGTATAAACATCATTGGCACCAATATTAAAAGACGATTGTCATATTAATAAAAACTATTAAAAGTATAAAAAGTTTGTAAAAAAACTGTATGAAAAAAATAGAAAGGTGTACGACTTTTACGGTATGAAATTGAGAGTGCTTGTCGAAGAATATGAGCTGTGTCGGTGAGGAGAATTTTCTAGAATTCTTTTAGTTTATGCTCTCCAGCTATTTTCTTGTTGTGTTTTTCAGTCCCATTTTTAATCATCCCCATTGCCTCGACAATGAATAGAACAGTTCTTGCTTTGATGTTTCACATTTTTTGAATTTCTATCTCTATCTCTTTATACTTGCTTAACTTTTCAAATTCCTTAACTGAGATGTTTTCATCACTTGGCACACTCGTGTCAATTAAAGTTCACATTTTGTTTCTCCTATCTATAACTATAATGTCAGAACGGTTGGCTTGAATAGCCCGATCAGTGTTGACCGGGAAGTCCCATAGAATAGTAGCATTTTGTCCTTCTGCAACTCGTAGTGGATATTGTTCATACCAGTTGGGGTTGCTTTTAATACCAAAACTAACATACTCCTTTGGTGCAAGTATGGGGCATCTGGACACAAGGTGGTCTATTGTTTCCGTGTGCTGGTCACAGAACAGGTACTTGTGGTCAGCACCATTCTTCAATATGTTTGCTTGGTAATTACGAATAAATAAGCTTTGGTCCTGTGCTGCAATGATGAAGCCTTCANGTCTCTGTCTTAAGTCCTGCACTCCTCACCCACTAATGGGATGCATATTGATCTACATCAGCATCTTGTCTTCGGAGACCATACTGTCCGGACCCAACAGTGCCATCTGCTGAATCAGTCCAAATTTCTTCGTGTCAACTCCAAGTAGAGTAATCCATTCCTTAATTCTGTACTTGGCTCCTAGAGCTCCAGTCACTATGGGGATCACTTTGGTAGATGTCTTCCACATGCGGGTTATCTCAAGTGCCAGATCCTGGTATTTCTCAATCTTCTCGGATTCTTTCTCTTTGACCCGAAAATCCCCAGGGACAGCTATGTCTATCATTGTCGCTTCCGAGTTCATCTTGTCAACCACCACAATATCAGGTCTCCGAGCGTCAATTACCCTGTCAGTGCATATGTTGAAATCCCACAAGATTTTGACTCTATCATTCTCCAACACTGGCTCAGCTCGGTGGTCAAACCAGTTTTTGCTCCTCTGGAATCCATGGAGTTCACACAGTTCCCAATGGATGTTTGAAGCAACACGGTCATGTCTCTCCTTATATTGACCATGTGACAGCTTCTCACATTCACCTAGTATGTGCATCACCGTTTCCTCCCTTGCACCACACATCCGACACATCTTACTTCCCTGTTCTTTCATTATATTCACTTTACAATTCCTCGTTGGGAGTGACTGATCTTGGGTGGCCAGCAGTAGTCCTTCGGTTTCTTCTTTCAACCATCCAGCTTTCAACCAATTCAAAGAAAATGTTTCATTTTCCTGCATTTTCTTGGGGTACTGACCATGCAGAGGTTTCTCTTTCCATCCTTTTATCCTCTCAGCCACTTTTTCCTTTTTAAACTCTGTTCTTTCTTTCACAAAATTCTCCAGCACTGAGTCGTCATTCATTGTTCTTCTCTTTATGTAATCGGACAAACTGTACTCCTCAGTCCTCACACATTCCTTGATTGATACCATTCTACCTCCCTCAATTCTACTCACATCAGTCTATCCATATCTGCTTTTGGGTGGAGTGCTCAGTTCATCGTCATCAGGTTTCTTGTTTTTCTATCCAACCACCGTATTTCTGTCAAAGTAAGTGCAATTAAACAAAAAGTAAAACACATTCAAAGTAATGTGACAAAATATCCTATGAAAATAAATATAAATAGCTTTATTTAGCAATTAATATTGCACATAGGTGGTTGCCTGCAGTGCAATGGGTTTTTTATCAAACCTTTAAATAAGTACTTCATTTATGATCCCAGTTCTCTTCTACTTTGCTGGCTTAAAATCAGCCTATACACATTCCTTGTCAAATCAATTCAATTATGAAAAGAAGAGTTACCTTCCACAGTTAATGACACCACATTTTAAACAGATCCATGGGCTTTTATTTGAACGGCATGCTACAACAAAGATGAAAGAAAGTTGTATTACTGCATTCTAAAAAGTACACATTCAAGGCTGTCCTGAACTATATTATATAGATGACTATGTGTATTATTTTTTAAAAAGCTATTTGATTTCATTTCTACTTCTCCCTCTCCCTCTCCTTCTTCTTCTTCTTCTTCCTTTTGCTATTTTTCCTGTCATCAGGGGCCAGCAGCACAAAAGCTTCTATTCAACTATCCTCTTTTTATTGCACCGTGCATTTCTAGTCCTCTTCTTTTCATGTCTTTCTTGATCACAACATTCCATCTGAGCACCTGTCTACCAAAATATCTTCTTCCTTGCACTGGCTAAATTCTGGCTCTTTGTACTCCACTCTACTTTCTTTTCTTCTTGCTGCACCTCCAAACCATCTTAGTCTTGTGTCCTTCAACCTTTGTATTATACATACATGTCACTCCTGCACTTCCCTACCTCTTTTTTCAAACATCATTCCCACAATGACACACCAAGCATTTACCTCAGCATTATCATTTGTGTTTACATTAGCAGTTGCTCATTTTTTTAGCAAGGTCCAGATTTTTTTTGGTTTGTTAAGTTTAGATGTGTGCCAAGACATTATTCAGGAAATGAGACAGGCAATTAATAACCTACAGCAGTGGTGGTAGAAACACACAGATAGACTACTTACTAGTACAGAATGAAAGGAAAAGAGTGAAGGACTATAAGATAAGTGATAACAGCACAACACTGATTACTAGTTATAGACTTGGAGAGGGATCAAAGTAAAATAAAGGGTCCAAGGAACATCTTCAGGATTAAAGTGTGGAACATTATGAAAAGAAGAGTGTCTTTTAGGAAGCAGTAAACAGCAAGCAAAAAGACAGGGAAAACATGTCACCTGTGGAGCTGAAAACAACCCTGATTCAAGTTGCAACTGATTTATGTGGCAAAACCAGGCCCTGTCTAAAGGTGGTAAGGGCAACATGGTGGTTGAATATAGAAGTGCAAGAAGCAATAAAGAAAAAGAAAGAACTTCTTAAGATATGGATACAAACAAGAACAGCTGACACAGAAGAGGTATTTCACATTGCAAGTAAGAATGCCAAATGTATGGTAGCAGGTGCCAAGTGGAGAGCATCACAGCAATGATACGACAAACTAGAAACAAAAGAGGGTGAAGATATGATATAAAAATTGCTATAAAACAAGGAAAGCAGACATGGAATATAACTGAGATACACATTGTAAAGGATGGTACAGGGAACATGCTGTATAAAGAGGAAGATGTCAGCAGAAGGAAAGAATATTTCAAAAACCTACTATACATGGAAAATGGAAGGGAAGAGCTTAGTGACACCCAACCTACAGAAGGGTCTATCGTAGGGCCCATTGCAGATCTAAGGATGAAAAATGGCAAAGTCATCAGGTCCTTCAGGTGTAATAGCTGAGATGTTCAAGGCCCTCAATAATGTTGGAATTGATTGAATAACCAATATTCTAAGGAAAGTTAGGTACACTGAAAAGACACCTAGTACCCATTTTCAACCAAAAGGAAGAATGTCTAGATTGCTGTAACTACTGTGGCACAAAGTTGATGGAACATATCATGAAACTTTTGGAGGATAATTGATACAAGAATATGAGAATTAGTTGACATAGTCAAAAACCAGTACCACCAATGTGATATTTATCTTTAAACAAATACAAGAAAAATGGCTGGCAATACATACTGCACTTTTGTTGATCTGGAAAAAGCATATGATAGAGTACCAAGAGATCTGGTCTTTTGGTCCCTAAGAATGAAGAAAGTTCTGGAAAGAATCATCAACATTACCAGGAATATGTATGACAGGTTCAAAATGGCAGTGAGGAGTGGAATTACATCAGAAGGTTTTCCTGTCAATGTAGGACTACACCAAGGTTCTGCCCTCAGTACTATTTATCATAGTGATGGAAGAGGTTACAGCAATGATGAGAACTGCACCACTCATCTAGCTTCTCTATGCCAATGACCTGGTGCTGACAGCAACATCTGAAGCTGCTTTAGCAGAGAAAATACATGGAGATCTTAGACATACACAGTAACCAGCTAAAGCAAGTTGATTCCTTTCACTATCTAGGATCAACAATCCACAAAGTTGGTGGCTGTAAAGCAGAGGCAAAAGTGATAGTAAAAGCAGCAGGGAATAAGTGGCAGAAAATGAAGGTGGTCATCTGTGATAGGTGAATTCCATAAAGGGTAAAGAAAAAGATCTCAAGACTGCCATTTGCCCAGTATTACAGTATGGCACCCAAACCCTTGCCCTTAAAAAGTAAAAAACTGTAAAAAAAACTGAGTGAGGCAAGAATCCAGTGCCTGGGTCATGTGCTGAGACAGAATGAGGACAAATGCACAAAGAGGGAATATCAATAGCCAGTGAATGGTAGGCATACAAGCAGGATGCAAAAACTGACATGGAAAGATGTGGTTGGGAGGAACATGGAGGTGGAAGGCATATGGTCAGTTGATGTGGTGGACCAGAGCAGATGGAGATGAAGAAATTGAGCTGGGTCTATGGTATAACAGTAACAGAGAGGAGGAGGAGGAGGAGGAGGAGGAGGTTTTTACTCCATACAGAAATACTTGTTGGATAGTTGTTGGGTTTTGATTGTGCCTCCTCAAGGAATTCTTTTATTAGACTTCACCCTTTCACTTTCCTCTGTTTGTTCCACCCTGCTTTAATTCCCTCTTTCACTCTTTTCACCCTCCTTTCTCTTCTGAATCTGAACTAAGATATCTGATACTTTTATTGTTTGTAACTCATCATAATCTAAATCCTTTATTTCTAATTTCTTTCCTACTTCTTTGCAACATGCCATAACCTCCATTTTTTATGTTTAAAATTAAATCTTGCCTTACAAGGCTTGCCTGACATATTCTTATTGTTTTCTGAAGGGACTTCTCAGTTTTTTGTCATAATCACATTGTCACCTGCATAGAAAAGTTCCCACAGATCTCTCCTTTACAGCAACCCTGTCACCACATTCATCCCAGTATAAAAAAGAAAGCAACTGCACTGACTCCTAGAAAAATTCTACTTCAACTTTTCAAGAAGCCATATGAAGCCTCACTTTTAAGCAGTTATCTGGTACTCAATGCCAAGAACAAAACTTCTCATAAGTCGTATGTCTTTTCTAAATCTATGAAACCGAGAGTTTTATTTCCCTTGTAGTCAAGCAAGAAGTCACCTAAAAGAACACACATAAAGTCAGACAATAACAGGGTGCAAAGTCTGATTATTACAGGAAAGCAAAATTTTTAGCCAAAAAGCTAGTTAAGAGAAATAAAATAAACAAATCTGAAAGGGAAATTAATATGATAAGCTTAATACTACCAGCTAAGAAACAATATTACAACATTATATGAAAATTAAAAACAAAGCCCAAGAACAAAAGTTTGGGGCATAATGGATTCTGATGGAACTACCTTGACAAAATGAGGGTAACTGAGTACATTAAGAAAGGCAGAAGTGCAGATTTCAGTAGCATCTATATTGAATAAATCAATGCTGGTAGGGATGGCCTTTAAAATGTCTTTGTGATTCTATTCATGAAAGGTTTCTGGGCTATCAATGAGAGCCACGTTAGTCAAGCTTAAAAGAGCTCCATTCGATATCGGGATTATACAAGCATATGCTCCAACAGCCGACAGGGACGATGAGGCTGAAGAGTTTTATGAATCCACTGATAAGGCAATGAAGCAAATGAGGCCTCAAGACATTGTAATCACTATGGGAGACTTCAACTCAAAGGTTGGCAATGAAAGAGAAGCCACCACAGTTGGTCCTTTTGGGATTGGAGTAAGGAATGAAAGAGGCAAACGTTTCGTTGAGTGGTGCATGGAACCCAATATGGCTGTTATGAACACATGGTTCAAGAATCATCCAAGGAGATGTTGGACTTGGAGAAGTCCAGAAAATTCAACAGTATTTCAAAAGGCAGGTTCCACAAGCTTTTAAAGATGCTCTTAAAGTTGTGCTCTTTAAAAAGAGTAGTGTGCTTGATTGTTGGAATTACAGGCCAATCACCATTCTTAATCACATTCATAAATTGTTTATCAGCATAATTGCATCACAATTTAAGAATAACCTTGATCATCCATTTCCTACTCCAAAGGCAGCATATCAGCCTGGAAGGAATATTATTATTTGCTCCAAAGCTGTACAATCATGGCATTGATTGAAATCCTGGAAAAATCAATAACAACCAGTGTACATAGGTTTTATAGAATTCAAAAAACCATTCAATAGTAAAAAACTTTCTTGCTTGTGAAAATTGTAACCTGTAAGCCTATAAGTAAACAGTGAGTGATATTATATTAAGTTGTGTTAGATTTTCTTGTAAAACATGCATGTTTTGTAACCATAAGTAAATAATTATGTGCCCCTATGTGTCTTAAAAAGAAATAACAATATTCGCATGATTTCATACCTTTTCATAACAAAATAATTGGGAATTGGTATGAGGCACTATTTGTTGAAAGAAAAAAGTGTTATTTAGTTCAGAAGAGCTGTGAAAAGGTTCCTAGCATATGAAGATGGATTGAGCACTAGTTTAGAAATTGAATGTCTGAAGCCACCTTTTGTTAGTGGCACTATTCTTGAATTGATTGCAGCACATTTATAAACAGATATTGATCTGTTTCAAACTGAAAACAGCTTTGCAGGTCCTTTAACTATAAATCAATTGAAAGAAGGAAGGTGGAATGTCCCTCCATATGACAGTGTGAAACAAACATTGGAACTGATAAACAAATTAGATTTCAAAAATGACTATATAAATACATGTCAATGTTAACTCACCATTTATAGGATGACAAGACAGTGACTCTTAACTAGCTATCAAATCCATTTTGAGCCTAATTGTTACATATTTTGTGTTACACTGTGTCTTCAGTAAATACCAAATATATACTTTTCTTTCAAGAGCTTTCATTTGATAAAAAGAACATGTTTCAAGCATAGCTGATGTCTAATAAAAATAACCTGGAAACTCAGCACAATGTTTATGCACTAATAACATAGCTATTTAATTACCTATAATTAACTCTAAGAATTAAGCTTCAATTATTTAATTAGATATTAGATAAGTGACTAATACCAACATCAGTTTGAATGGTTTGGATTTTTACCTTGTTACAAAAACAAAGTTTTCAGAAAATGTGTAAAACTAGGCCTCCAACATTTTACTTTTAATGTGAAGCTGGACCCCTGTGCAAACCAAGAAAAGAATCTAAAATACTTATATCCTTTCATTTGTCTTATATGGCATGGAGTGTGTCAACTGGACCTCACTGTTATGTATAAAAATACAGACCTTTCAAAACAACATGATGAGAATAATGACAAGTAAAAATCTCCTTTATCATAATAGGCAAGCAGATCTTATAAAAACAACAGGATTGGGTTCTCGTGTGTGTAGTTAAATGTGGAATTTGAAACTATATGGTCACATAAAGTACTTCCAAAAAGATCTATCAAAACAAGGTGTTGAAGGAAGAATTCCTTGGAAAAGAAACAGAGGAAATGTTCCAATTCACTAGTTAGACAATATAAAGAAGTAGCTTGATCTTACCATAGAAAAAGAAAATTAAGCTGAGCAGGATAGGAGGGGTTGGAAAGACATTAACCCATATGTGTACATAATTTGTCATGAGTTGGGGAAGTAGAGAGTGTAGAAGCACCCCATTAACCATGACAAATTCCTGAAGCAATTGGTTGATGTCACCCTCATACTCCTTCACTGCATGCACCAACAGCTTTATGTCTCCATAATTGTCACATTCAACATTGTCACCCTTATGTGACCAATGTAGCTTTGTCTTTTCTTGTTAGAATTCTTTTCTCCTTTTTTTTTTTTTTTTTAGTTTTAATGTCATTTTCTCCCAGCAATTGGGACTCAGATGGTGCCCTTCACAGGGACTTTGATTTGGCAGTGAGGAATTTTTTGGCCAGATGCCCTTCCTAACGCCAACCAATTGCTTTTTCTTTTCGCAAAGTTCTAAATTCTCCTCGANTAGTAGTGTTCCTAGGATATTTTGGTAGTTAATATTACAACCCAAACTAGTTCAGTTGTATACAATCATGTTTGTGGTACCTGTTGGTCTTATAACTAAAGCAGACTGGTTTGTTTGCTTTTTCTTTTTCTTTTTTTTTTTAAGTTTTAACGTCATTTTTCCCAAGCAATTGGGGCTCAGACGGTGCCCTTCACAGGGACTTTGATTTGGCCGGATGCCCTTCCTGACGCCAACCAATGGCTTTTTCTTTTCGCAAAGTTCTAAATTCTCCTCGACAGCTCGGGGAATCGAACCCGGAACTCTTGGTTACTGTGCAGTGCACTAACCATTAAGCCACGGCTCCTTGATTATATAATTACACATTACTATCAACCAAGAGACATCCTCTTTACTCAGAGCCTTCACCATTTTTCTAGGCACATATAATGGTCTACTGGCTTAACTGCTTTTCTTTTCATTTAGAGCTGTCTTTCTTCCTCCTCTGAAATAGGAAGCACAGGTCCATCTGTAAGATTGCAGGACTGGTTTCCTGTTATTTTTAGGAATCAGCAATTGTATTTCTCTCATTAATTTCATATATCAATTGCATTGTAAAAAACTATATTTCTGCACAGCTCCATAATTTATTTTATTTACTAAAACAAACTTTTATCCAGGAAAAAAACCCACTTCAATAATATATATAAAATCACTGTTTTCAATGTATGCCCCATGCATACAGTAGAATAAAAGAATACAACAGTTCAACAAGTATAAGAATTTAAGTATAAAATATGCAACAGAGATGGGAGAAACTAAATAATTAAAGAAAAAACTAAAAAGTAATAAAAAACGAAATCAACAAATAAATATACTGCTGAAAAAGAAGATTTGAGATGCTTTTTAAAGTGGATTGGGTAACATATTTCTTAGGTCCAAAGGAAGCTCATTTAAATCAGGAACGAGATGATCCTGATCACATCCTGCATGTGGTCTCATTGAGGTGATTTGAGGATGTGGAAAGGAGAGATAAAGAGTATATTGGACAAAGAATTTTGGGGGTGATGGTGCCTGGTATGAGCGTGAGAGGAATACTGAAGAGGAGACAGTAAGATTGTGTGAAGATATGAGAGCAATAGAGGTTGAGTGTGACAATGCATTGAATCATACCCAATGGAAAACAAAGATGCCCTGTGGTGACCCCTCAGCTGAGAGCAGTCCAAGGTAAAAGAAGAAAAGACCAATAATATGACTGCAAAGAATGGTTTGCTTTCATTCTATTTTAGGACTAACCTTTGCTCCAAATGGCAAAATTTTTAATTTTTGCAAAAAAAAACCCAACTTTTAGTTGTCATAAAATTAAAAACATTCCAGAAGGCTTTGTGCATTAACCAATCCTACCTGTTGACATTGACTAGAATTTCCCTTTAAAATATTTTTACTTCCATAAACATTTTCAGAACTCCTGCTTTTAGGATTTTGTCTAAATTTGAAAGATTTCACCTCCCCATTGCTGTAAATACTAAGTATTGCCCAAACTGTTGATGCTAAATTTTATGCCTTACACTTTCATTTCATCTATAATTGATATAATTTTTGACTCTTGAGAAAAATATATTCATATTAATTTTCTTTCATGTAGCATTTATCTCCCATTTAGACCGAGACTCTCAGACAGAAAACATATTGAACAACTAACAGAAATGACAAATGAAGAAGTTAAAGATCTTGCAATGGACAGAGATGGATAGGGCAGTGAGTAAGTAAGCATTTATGATCTTCCCCAGTTCAACATGGCATTGTGAAGCTATTTGACAGTGCTAACAAAAAACCTTGAGAAGATTGTACTAAGAATTCTGATTCTGATCCAAAACAAACACTGAGCCTTTTTAAAGATGATTCAATTGGGAACTTTTTTTAAACTTTTTCTTCTTATATTTTTGTTATCTTCAATGTCCAATTATACTTGATCATTTAACGTACATTAAATTTCAAATTCCTCTAAAGGGCAATGACACATATTGTAAACACCATTTTCACCTAATTTTCAGCTCTCTTCATCCTATGATTGTACAGGTTCATCCTGGTATCATTTTAGTCATAGTGAAGCTCTCATGTTGTTTAATAGCAGCCATATTTCATGTGCAGCAGTAACTGAATTATGAACAATTGTGTTAAACATTTGGTCTTGCTTATAAAGTTTGGAGAAGTGTGTAAGTGGGGTATGAAGGAAGACAGGGTGTAGCTAAAACATTAAAATATCCAGCTTTATTCCACTTTGGTCAATGATTGCTTTATCAGTTAGGAGAGAGTTAAGTTATCTGTATTACACTTTCTGCATTTAATTTTCAAGTATATCATTTTAATGGTTTCACAAGGTGAAATAAACATTATTTTAACCTGAACAAACCTTGTCACTATCAATAAAATTTGGATATCATGGTCAAGATACAGTAATGCCCAAACTTTCTGTTTTCTTGTTCAGTGTTAAACTGTTGTTGGTTGTGACAATTAAAAGTTTTTAGCTTTAAATTTGCCTAGTTAGCTCCTGGTAATAATTACCTTTAAAACGGACATTAATTTTACATTTTTATCTTGAGGATTTTGAAGTACCCTCATACTGATAAAAAAAAAGTGAAGTTGCTTTTCTTTACCAGTTGATAACCCAGCAAGGCAAGCCAGGATTTATGATGCTTGTCTGTTCCATTGTTAAAAACTTTTGTTAATTTATATTCTGGCATTTCACCCTCTCTATCTGCCTTTAAAGATGCATCTATTAGAAACAAATCGTCTTAAGAAGAGCGATCCTTGTAAACCGGCGAAGTTTGGCAATGTAAACATCAATGACGTCATCATCCATGAGTGAAACTGAGATGGTCCCAGGTCATGGTTTGCATGAAAAGTAAAAGAATGGATCTCTGATAGAATATGATAGGAGTTGTACTCTTCATATCATTGCTTCATAACTATTCAACTCCTGTTTTTCCCAATTGGTTAAAAAAATACGTTGAATTTGTTGAAGAGCTCAAACATACTGATGCTGTGATGGCAATCTTTGACCATTCAAGGCGCAACAAGCACAAACGCTTTCAACTGTTTAATAATGTGTGAAATCTCACAGAATTCACTTTAAATGAACTTTCTTTTGTCTAATTTGTCTTAAAATGATATACTTAAAGTGAAATTCAGCTTCATACACATACAATATCTGGCAAACATTAACTACGCTCACATCTCACTTACCACAACAAACCCATGAGCGGCGACTCCCCGTCATTAAGTTTTTCACAAAGTTCGGCGTCACATGAACTGCTTCATTAAGGTGAATACATTCCATTTTATTGCTTCTAGTAAATACCTAAGCAAGCATCAGCTTAACCCGATCATGTATTTGGCACAAAACACGTTTATTACAAAAATTCGTTGCCAATCGAAAGGGGGCTCGTTAGGGGCAGGATTGTAAACTTCCTCGTGGAAAGCATAAATTATCATAAATCATAAAAAAACTGGGCACGACTCTGGCGGGAATTTGAAACCTGGTACATGCAGCAGTTAAAAATGACCAAAGAAATAAGAAAAAAAACAAAACACAAAGATGCACACACACACAGGCGTATGTGTCAAAGCAAAGTGCAATGAAAAAGCAAAGTACATTGAAAAAGTAAAGTACATTGACCATTTTAAATAAACATATTTCAAAACAAAATGTTTTGAAACAAACCAAAGGCCTTTTTTTATTTGTTGTTAAATGTCACGTGACCATGACAAGGCATGGCTTTCTTGTGCGCCAACACAGTGGGGGTTTTACCAAAGGTTAATTGATAGCAATGTCTTTTTTTGTTTTGGGGACAAATTGTATTAAAAAATATGTAGAGTTAAAATTTAGTTGAGAACCACTGTAGGCTTCTTTCTCTTTGGTCTGTTTTATGACCAAATTCGAAGAAAAGCAAACCAATGAAAAGATGCATCTTGTTATAAGAAATTGGCTCACAAGGAAGTCGTTCTGTGCTACTCAAAAAGCTAAGAAAGTTTAGCTAAAGTTTTTCAAACGTAATAAATAATGTAATTTTTTCTCAAAAGTTACTCTCCATCACGTTAACAAGCAGCTGCATTGAAGAACTTTATCGTGTATTAAAAAAGGTATTAATTACGACTGGTACATGGACTCCATAATGTCAACCGGCGTACCTAAAAACTTTTGATTCGAGGGTCCAAGCCAAATCTGATTTTCATATATAGTCAAGGGGTTACTCTATTTTTCCACACAACTTGAAATTTCAAAATTCAGGCGGAGTGTGTAAAATTGGAACACAGTTTCAAAATGCTGTTGATATGACAACATGAAGAACTTGTTGGTGGCCTCTGAAATGAGGATGTTTCATATTTGGCTCTTTCAAATAACTGCAAAGTAAGTTTTCCATTCAACGAGTGCCATAATTCTAATGGAGCCAATCAGGTATTGGTTAGTAAAATTGAAAGAAAATAGATTGACTTCACACTTTTATGATGCATGTGTGCTACTGTTCATTCAGCTAAAGAGAGAAATGTTTTTGTGTAAAACTTCAAACCGACAGAAAAATGGCGAGATGGGTTAAACAGGCTTGGATCCACTACCGAACTTGAAATTAATGGGTAGAGGACTTTCTGCCCTAATTTAATCTATTGTAAGAAGGTTTTTTTAGAAAAAATATCAATTTAGAAGAGAAAAGAATTGTCCAAAAATGGGCGCATTCAAAAACAATTCCACTCACTTCTTCTGATGAAAAGTTAGTTTTGCTAGATAAAAGATAAGAAGATATTGGAAAGGATTATTGATCAAAGAATTCTACAAAGAGATATTGCTCTTCGACACAATATTATTGAGTCACCTTGCTTTAAATCTGAAAAGGTCAAATGAATAGGAGCACTCGCGGGTCTGCTTTTAAACACCCCATATATTTCACCAAGAGAAAAGAAGGGGAAAAAGAATTAATTATTCAATCAACTAAATTTCTGGTTGCTTGAAAGCCTTAGAAAAAGGAGAAAAGTTTCATCCCCTTGGCTGTACACCAACACTAACAAAATAATTAAGAAATGGATCGATCAATATGGCTACTGCATCTCTAGGTCAGTAATAAAATCTTTCATTATAAGGTACCAGATAACACTTTCTCCCTTACAGCACTAGAAACTTGTCCAAACGTCTAACTGTTTAACCTAACATATGAAATAGCACTGTACTTTGGGAGAAGGGCTGAAAACAAAAAGGACCCAAACAATCACAATTCGATCTGAAGCGAGGGAATTCTCCTACTCAAAAACGCTCCGATGCTGATCAAATGCCTCGGCCATTTTTTATTGACCATAAGATAACTTATGAACTTGGCATTTCTTGGCAAGACAAAAGCTACCACAACATTTGGGTAAGCTCTCCCTGTTGCGGGCCGGAAAAACGTCAGTGCTTCCTCCAAGTTGCTTTTTGCCCTGCAGATAGCACCTTTGATATTGCTGTAATTTTTCGTGACAAGGGAAAATAGTACGACTTGATCCAATTACAGCAAATCACAAAGAAGTGGATATCCACAGGGAGGAAATTGGTTGAGCTAACACAATGGTATCAGTAGAGTGGAATAAGAAGATATTAGCACATCGCTGACAAAAGCTCACATGCGAGGACACATCCAGACACACATACACATATGTACATGGACATATACATATATATACATATATATACATATATATACATATATATACATATATATACATATATATATGTTAACACACATCACAAACTGGGATAAACCAAACTTTACCGATGAACAAACGGACGAAAGAAATAGAGAGCAAATAATTGAGAGACTTCCTTCAATTGAACTTTCAAACAAAAGGTTAGCCAACATTTACTGTCTCAAAGCTTAAAATTATATCATAAGGCAGAATCATGTAACCTGAACTGTTATCTAACTATAGAATAGGTCCAAAAGTAGGGAACTACTGAAAAATAGAAAGGTACATAAATACTAAAAACTATCAAATTCTTCAATTGATAAATGTATCTCTCTATTAAATTTTTATATTTTTTTTC
>RDPX01000164.1:613603-637127 GCA_003991215.1 Morbakka virulenta | reverse complement strand
ACTTACTTACTTACTTAGGCTCATCCGATTCCTTGAGGTCACGGTGGAATTTTGACATAGTTTGCACGCCAGTGGTTTCTGTCGAACATTGCTACCTTCAGTTCATCATCATTCAGTCCAGTTTCAGAATTAATGAGATGTTTCAATGTCAGATAAGGACGACCAACTCTTCGTCGTTCCTCAGGTTGCCATAGTAAGAGATGGCCCGCAGGTTCCTTGCTACGAACCACGTGACCAGCGAGTTTTAGACGACGAGATTGTACTATCTGAGTGATGGGTGGTAATATACCATAAAGCTGTCTGTTACTGATATGAGCCTGCCACGGAATCCCGTAAATCCTACGTAACATTTTCGTATAGGTTCCATCTAATTGACGACTGCGAGATTTGTTGAGGCTCCAAGATTCAGAACCATACAACAAGATCGTTTCAACACATGCTTTGAAAACTTTAGTTTTTGTTTCTTTTTTCACATTGGATTTCCAAACACGTTGGAGAGAGTGTAGCGTTCCCCAAGCTTGACCGATCCGGACAGTCATATCATAGTTTGTATTGCAGGGAAGATCGACCTGCACTGAAACCTGCTTGCTTCTTGGGTAAGATCGTTTCAGTGATTGGTTGTATACTATACTAAAGTAATTTTTCGTAAAGCTTAGAGGGAACACAAAGCAGACTTACTGGTCTGTAACTACTAGCAGCATTTGGTGGTTTCTTGGGTTTAAGCACAGCAACCACAACAGCAAATCTGCAGTTGGTTTCCAGTAGAGAGTAACAGTTACTATCTACAGGAAACCAACTCACACAAATCAGTACCTTCGTAATGCATCACACCATCCAGTTTCAGCTCGTCATTGTGTTATCACCACTCTGTTTGGAAGGGCAAGTCTTAAGGGCTATAATGGTTTTCGTATCTAATGGATATCACACTAGGAATGTCCAGAGAGTATTACGAAAAACTAGCAGGCCTAACAAGGAAGAAAAAAACCCTGTAAATCAAAGATGTCTTCTCTATGTCAAGATCATCAGTGAACAGCTACGACAAACTCTCCGACAGCGTAGTATCAAGTGTTCATTTTTCACACCATCCACCTTTAGCACGATACACTCAATGCCAAAGGATCCAGTTTCACTTGAAGAGAGAAACAACAGAGTTCACAGACTACGTTGTAAGGACTGTCCTGCTCTCTACATTGGAGAGTCAAAGCGTTTCTTGGGTCAAAGAGAAAAACAACATAAGAGAGCTGTTCAAAAAGGTAACACCAAAACCCATGAAATAGCGCAGCACTGCTAGACAAAAGATTATACCTTTGAATGGGAAAATAAAAAGATTCTGTAAAGGGAAATAAATACTAAAAAAAGAAAAATAAGAGAAACCATCTATTCCCTACAAGACAACAATCACATCAACAGCTTACCTTACACTCTTCCAGATATATGGCTTCTAGCATCACAGAAAAGAAACACAACAAACACGAGATAGGTATGGAACCACTCCTCAAAACAACTCGATCCCTATCATCAAGGATGTCTACACTATCAAAGTAGAAAATACCTACATCTAATTACTTCAGTAGTCTGACGATGAGAAAGTCGAAGTATCTCTCGAAACGTAGCTCAGAAAAAAGTTGCGACTCATAAAATGATAAATATCCTACATTTAAGTCTGATTCGTAGTTCAACAAAATTACTGTTTCAAAGGTTTCAATGATTTTCAGTTCCTAGAGTGTGTCTAAAAACTTTAAATCTTTCTCGTACCCTGCAAAGGACAATTGTGCCCCACAAAATTATTATTATTATTACTATTATTATTACTACTACGAATATTTATACAGGATTAAAAGTTCAAAATAAGATATAGACAAGCTATATACAAATTCTGTTCCACCACTTTGTCCTGTTGAGCTAAAAAGTTAAAACAAAATAATATATATATGTTGTATAATTCTCAAACTAAAGAATTAAAATCAGAAGTTAGTTAAAAACTCCTTAAGACTTGGGGCACTTCTGGTCTTAATGGGCAATTCATTGAAGGATTTTGCCGCATCAAAGAAAAAGGTCTTTTTAGTGGATTCAAGTCTCATTTTAGGAATTGAAAAAACTCACAAGGATTTTGCCGCATCAAAGAAAAAGGTCTTTTTAGTGGATTCAAGTCTTATTTTAGGAATTGAAAAAACTCACAAGTGTCGCCATGCAAGCATTTTTACACGTTAACGCATACCTTTTTCTTCGTTACTTCGTCAATCTTTGGTAATACAGTTACCGGTTTGATTATCTTTCGAACTCGTTCTTCGAAAGATCCTATCTTTTGCTTGTGAGTATTGCTCGTCTGTGAGGTGATAATTGAGCAATACGTAAACAATGGTAATAACATCGTTTGGTAAATCGCAACTGCAGCTTTCACAGTTAGTTGTGGTCGAAGTCGTTGAAGTAGGTACAGACGGCCACACGCTTTCTTGTAAGTAGCAACGAAGTGATCAGATAAGCTTAACGTCTGATCAAGATTCAAACCAAGGTATTTATATTTGGTGGTGCAATTTAATGATATATTCATATACGAAATGTTGAGTTTTACAGTCTTTTTCACTTTTTGAGCAGTTCCAAATGTCATGGATTCAGTCTTGCCAGCTTTCATATTCATAATCAACTCGTTATCTTCCATCCAATCAGCGACTCGTGCAAAATCAGCAGAGAGTTTCTGTTCTAACTCATCGCGTCTTTTCGAAGACGCATAGATTACGGTATCGTCTGCGTACATCAGGATTTCACACTCTCGTCTAACATTAGCAACACTATCATAGCTCAGTAGAAATAAAAGCGGTCCCAGTATCGATCCTTGGGGGACACCACTTGTAACGGGTTCTGTTTGTGTTTTGGAAATTTACATATTGCTTTCTGTTGAATAGATAGTTGATGAAGAACTCCCTCTCCTTATCGTGAATTCCATAGTTTGATAAGTTTGAAATAATTTGGCTGTGACTTTAGGTGTCGAAAGCTTTACTTTACCTTCATCCATGTTTCTTCTGATTGTGTCTACAAATATTGTTGCAGCTACCTCGGTATTGCGTTTACTTCTGAACCCATGTTGATTTTTTGATAACAGTTTGTGAATTTCAAGATGACTCATCAACTGGGAGTGGGCACAACGTTCTAAGACCTTTGAACACAAAGGCAGAACAGTTATTGGTCTGTAATTGTCCATCAAGTATTTCGCTCCACTCTTGAAGATTGTTGTGACTTTTCCGATTTTGAAGTCCCCAGGGACTACACCTTGTGATAAACATAAGTTAATGATGTAGATTAACGGCTTAGCGATGTTTAGAGCTGCATCCTTTAGGAAACCTGGTAATAGGTTGTCGACACCACAAGATTTCTTACGTTGAAGTCGTTTTAGTCGTTTGAAGACTTCGTTTGCAATAACTTGTCTAAACTTGAAAGTTGTATAGGTCTTCTTTTGGTTCTGAAATGGTCTCGCCCAGATGAAGTTTTTCAGAAGGATCGACTTTGATTTGAGATGAGTAGCAATTCGGGAGAAAAATGTACAAAATTTTGACGCTATGTCAGATGGTCTAAAATACGGGGCATCGTCAATCACAAAAGTCTTAGCTGAAATTGGTTTCTCCTTCATCGGAAAAATGTCTTTATTTGTTTTCCAAAATTTTTGGGAATTACTGGGCCGAATCATTCAAAAGCGTTCTGTGGTGCTCTTGTTTAGCTTTGTGTACTGAGATATTCGTTTTGTTACATTGTTGTTTGTACGCTTTATAATCTTTGTCCGATCTTGTACATTGGAAATTCCGTCTGAGGGAATCGCATAAGTTCATTTCAACTTTAACATCTCGTGTGAGCCATGGTGACTTTTTTTCTTTAACACATTTCTGAATTAAAGGAGCGTGTTTATCAATTGTGCTCGTTGATCTAAGTAAGAAAATCGCCCCTTGGACAATCATTTATAGAGCTTGAGGAAAAAGGAACTGTTATGTAAATTAAGAGCTTTTACTTTCGGTCCCCAAGGCGGAAAGAATTTTATTTCAAAAATTCGTTATAGAAAAGAAATAAAAAAGAAGTTTACTCAAAGGCGGGAAAAGTTCAAAAGTGCAACAACGTATTTTATAGACTCGCTTTCAAAACGTGGCTGACGAAGGTACAAACAAAACAACAACAAGAAGAAAAAGAACAAATTGATTTTGATAAACAAAAATCATGATTTTGGATAGATGCAACACAATCATCTCTATGAATGTTCTATTTACAGGTTATTTGATTTGATTTTAGCTGACTGCACTTTAAAATGCCATATTTATGAATGAAAGTTATTTTAGCTGTTTCATATGACAGATTTTCAGTTTGTAAGTTGTGTTGTGATCATTCATTATTTCTGTGTATTATTTATGAACGTTTTTCTTTATTTATAAATATTCAGTTGGTCTAATTTGTATTTTAATTTGTATTTTTGGTTTTTTGATATGTTTAGGATGTCATTGATGCCTTAGATGGTGCTAGTAGAGATATGCACTCATTATCACTGTGGTGTGTATTAAGATTTATGAAAATGTGTTTGAAATTATGTTGAAATTATGTTAGATTCGAAATGAAACTGAATCTCTCTATTTCTGCAAGGTCATTCAGTAAAAGAGGGATACTTTTTGAGAGATACTTCTCCCATCATTACAATGCACAGCCCGGCGATGGGAGAGGTACCCCGCGAAACGTATGAGATTGTAATGGAAATATGTTTAGTACAGCACAGTGTGGTATTCGTAGTTATTGATCTGTTATTATTGTTGATGGCCTTGTAAGAGATTAGTTACGAAACATAGTATGGTATGTTGTGGTTTTTTAGTAGTGTGTCAAATATGTATAAATATGGAGAGAATTGTTAACGCTATGGAAGAAAAGATGACACTGAGTTCCAAACATAAACAAATTCAAATACCAACTTTGGCTCATGATAATTAATCCATTGAAAGAACATTTAGCGAACTGAAGGTTTCTGAGCAATTAGTTTGAAAGACAAACCTCTGTCAGAAACTAGGTATGGAGCACCAGAAAAGGGGTAGGTCATTCCATATCAAATCACTGAAAATTTTGAAATACCCATATCTGTGGTCTCAGATTTTGAATTGGTTTGTGTAATGATGTAATGTTGTTTGATTTTGAATAATGGACACCAATGTTGCTTACATCTGACCACAATAAATTTAGTGAGGTTTCTATCTGTTTCTACATTAAATGCTAATGGCCTTCAATCTTTCACAGTACCAATAGCTTTTTCTAACTGATAAAATATGAATTGGAAACAACTTTTTAATGCTATGGAGACCTTTAGGGGAGAAGATCTGAGAAAAAAGCACTAAAAATTCAAAGCATTAAAGTTGCCTGATACTCTTCAGTGTGTGAAAATTACCTGCCGTGACCATAGTTGTGATATTTGTAATAAATATACTGAGATGCTTTTTTTAAAGTAATTGTTTTCCTTTGATTGTAGGTTTTGTGAACATATGGACTGGTTTATGATACTAGCTACTCTCACAGCTGTATTCCCATTGTCTTGTGTGTAAGTAATTGTTAAAATCCAGAGTCTATATTAAATTTCCCTTATTCCATTACTTGTCCATCAAAGATTGTACTGATTTGTAGCAGCTATCAGAACTTGTCATTTATTGAATTCACCAGCATGGGAGGATCAAAGTCTAAGTAAGTCCTTTTTTTCTGTCACATTAATCTATTCTACTCATAAAATGTATGTTGATAATTGTTTGATTTTTTGAATGAAAATTAATAATTTGTGTTTGCAATTATAAGTAAATGAAATGTGGAATTTATTTAACACTTAAAATGGACTTAAAAGTTGTTATTTAAATGTTCTTTTTTCTATTTTTTCTAAGTTTTTTGTTTGAGGAAGCATTTGCTATGCTTTCTTAAACAAAAGTATTTAAGTAAGACAAGAGTACATAGTCAGAGCAATTTCACCTGTCCATAGGATAGGGCCTTGTACATGCAGACTGGAGATGCAACAAGGATGTAATAGTCAAAAACATTCACTCATCTTATTGCAGGGTGATTCTACATAAATGCGTGTAAGATCTGTGTAGTTCAATGCTTTTGACCAATCAATAATGCTGATGATGAAGACAAGATAATGATCAATTGGAAGCCATCATTAACCAGGAAGCCAAGATGTTTTCTGTGGGATACCGTCATGGCAAGATAAAAGAAACACTAAAATGTTAAAGAAAATGTAGGGGGGGGTACATTGGTTGAGTTTCCTGAATGGAAATAGTGAGCTCATTGAGCTTCAGTGACTTTGTCATGAGCAAAAACATATTCCCACACTCTTCCACAGAGAAAAAGGTTGGTCACTTTGCAATTTCCAGTATCTTAAAGAAATCAGTACAAGCTGCTTGAGTAAAGAGGAACATATGTTGGATCACAATAGTTAAAGATGAATCAAACTGCAGCTGTGGCGATTTTTCTCAACAAAGCCAGTTCTGAACACTGATTCAATGCAACCTTTTTAACACACCCTGAAACTAAAACCAAGTTTTGTTTAGAAATTTCTAATAGATTTCAGCTACTGATCAACAATTATTTGCTTACAGAACTAGTTGATGAAAGTAAAATAGTAGAACAAGTGTGGCAATCCTTGAAGACTGACTATGTGACAACATGTGAAGATGTGTTTAGGGGGTATAAAGGATGGATTTTAAAAGACAATCTGGAGAAAATGGAGAAGAGGAGAAAAAGAAGATAGCTCCAAACAATACTAAAATGAAGGGAGTCAAAACTGAAACCCAGAGATTTCATACTGAAGCAAGCAGAGGAAATAAAAAGAATGTGGAAAAAGGACTAAAATATCTTTGGAAAAGTCTTGTACAACACACAAAAAATGCAAAAAGGAACAGAAACAGTAGAAGCAATATCACAATCAATCAAAAACAAGGTAGGAAGTACCTTAGCCCATTAGAAAGATTAAGTGAACAGATTGAGAGAGCTGTTTGAAGAATTTCTCCTAACTGACTAGTTACAGTACAGCCACCAGATATTCTGCCTAGTAAGAGGTGTCTTGAGACCAAAATAGAACCTTTACTCACCAGGGCTAGATGTTCTCTCTTAAAGCGATGAAGAAAAACCACATTGCATCAAATATTGATGCAGACACTTCCTTGGAAGCCCTTAACCTCCTGTTTGAGAGAATCCTGACATAAAAATATGCTTGTATCAGAAACATTATCATCTCTCCAAACCATTAAAGAAAGGCAAACTGAAAAATTGCTTTAAGTGACAGGTAGTTACCTTACTGTTAATACCAGGGAGGGTGCTTGGCTACCTTCTTTGTAAGGAAATGACCAGTGAGGTCTTTAAAAGTGCATTGAGGAAAAACAGGCTGGCTTTCACCAAGAAAGATCATACACAGATCAAATAGCTTCCCTCATAGTAATGATTAGACTGTTATTTCTCAGAATTTTTCACTTTTTCTTTTGTTTACTTTGAGAAAGACTTTGACAGCATTAACTGAGCTGCACTTTGAAAGCTCCTCAAACATCATTACATGCCTAAGAAAATCTTAAATGTGAGCCTTTTGAAGTCCACACCAGTGCCTGTCAAGAATGGGTACTTCCTCCATTCCAGTTTTGTTAGCATTGAACTGAATCATGAAGAAGACAATGAAAGGGCATTGAAGCAGATGCAGTGCAACTGTTTTTAGCCATTACAAGTGATGATCTATAGATTCGAATAGATCAGGAGCCACCCAAACTCCAGGCCAGTGTAATATGTTGTTTCAATATTAATTTGAGAATCTGTATAAAGGCCCCAATCAAATATAATATTGTTTTCTAGCCTATAAAATAAAACATAATACTAAGTTTAAGTTCAGTTCAACAAAAGAGTTTTCAAACAGTTCAAAGAGCAAAACAGTGCTTGCTCAAGCAATCCAAACAACACTGTTCATTCAAGTCCAAACACAACAACAAAAGTCCACAAGATAATATACATTAGCCAGAAGATGAAAGTCAGGATTCTAGCAACACCCTCTTTAAAAACCATGAGCTAGTACCCTTTTAGAAATCTCTGAGGTTGAATCAATAAGGAAAATGCAAGTGAGAAAGTTTGTGTACCACATAGAAAAAGTCAACTAATACCAAGCCATGGGCCAAAGGAAACTTGAGACACCTTGAAACAGTTGTACAGAATTTATAAAAATTGCGAGACCCAGTTTGCAACTCTATTCCATGTGCAGTGAAAAAGATGATATAAGTAAGTAAAACCTTGTAGAAATCTAAATATCCTTTAGTAGTAGTAGTAGTAGTAGAAGTAGTAGTAATAGTAGTAGTAGTAGAAAGCAATGCAATTATAATTGCATTGCTTTCATTTAGTTTCATTTCCATCACTTGTAAAAAGCTCCATCATCTGGTGAACTGTAGCCTAACAGCAGGAGCGGGTTGAAACCCTCTTAATGATACTGGTATTTGTAGCAGTTGTTATTGGTAACTTAACTCTATGGGATTTTTTCCAAATCCACTCCTTTACTTTTCAAAAACTTTCTTAATACACATTCATGTTATCTTTTTAATCATAATATGTACAGAATNCACAACAACAAAAGTCCACAAGATAATATACATTAGCCAGAAGATGGAAGTCAGGATTCTAGCAACACCCTCTTTAAAAACCATGAGCTAGTACCCTTTTAGAAATCTCTGAGGTTGAATCAATAAGGAAAATGCAAGTGAGAAAGTTTGTGTACCACATAGAAAAAGTCAACTAATACCAAGCCATGGGCCAAAGGAAACTTGAGACACCTTGAAACAGTTGTACAGAATTTATAAAAATTGCGAGACCCAGTTTGCAACTCTATTCCATGTGCAGTGAAAAAGATGATATAAGTAAGTAAAACCTTGTAGAAATCTAAATATCCTTTAGTAGTAGTAGTAGTAGTAGTAGTAGTAGTAGTAGTAGTAGAAGTAGTAGTAATAGCAATAGTAGTAATAGTAGTAATAGTAGTAGTAGTAGAAAGCAATGCAATTATAATTGCATTGCTTTCATTTAGTTTCATTTCCATCACTTGTAAAAAGCTCCATCATTTGGTGAACTGTAGCCTAACAGCAGGAGCGGGTTGAAACCCTCTTAATGATACTGGTATTTGTAGCAGTTGTTATTGGTAACTTAACTCTATGGGATTTTTTCCAAATCCACTCCTTTACTTTTCAAAAACTTTCTTAATACACATTCATGTTATCTTTTTAATCATAATATGTACAGAATAAAAGAGCTTATATTGTACATAATGACTGTCTTGTAAAATAATGACTGGATCAGTTGGGATTAGTGGCAATTGTTTGTTGACTCAATATCTGTTATAAAATTGATGAACAGGATAGGCTAATACTAGTGACAACAAAATTTATTTTCATGTATTTCCAAAATTATTTTTTTTGTGCTTGCCTGCTTGATCATATATTTTTTTACTTTTGGTGCTGTTGTTGTGCTTTGGATATTTTAGAGGCAAGCATGCTACCTTTTGTTTTCTATTATTATTTATATTTATGATCTTTTTTTTCATCAAGGGCACAGAACAATAATTTTTTAGTTGGTACATTTAATGCACAAAGACTAGGAAAAAAGAAGATTTCTGATGCCTATGTCTCAAGAATTATAACAAAGGTAGAATATTCAGCATTACTTAACTATAATACACTTTTTACATTTCTTTGTTCTGTACATTTATATAGCTACCTATTTATCAAATTTTTATGTATCAAGGTCATTTTTAGTTATGATACACAAACATGATTTTTGCTATCATACCTGGCTTGTGAATTGTTCAGACAAATAGAAAAACAGCAACAAAGACTTCAATCTGGGAAGGAGCAAAGTATGAATACCAATACTACATATCTTGGTGTAGTGCTGTATCCACTCATATTTACTAAGGCTGGTTAACAAGATAGGTACAATAACCAGAAAGCTTATGGAGCTTTCTGGTTATTGCATTTATGGGAAGGTTTTTAGAATCCTTCAGTCCTTTCTCCTTGATCCTAAAATGTGTATCATGTCAGATTAACGTACATCTCATGAGCATTCCATTAATGCTGGTGTTCCTCCAGGTTCTATTCTTGGTCCAACTCTCTTTCTTTTTTATATCAATAATTGCCCTGGTAATATGTTTTATTTTATCAACAGCTATGCTGATGACACTATCCTGTACTCTGGCATTGACCACAAAGCAACCTAGCAAAAGCAAGTCAATTTTGTGGAAGAAACCTCAGGCTCTCAGAGATTGGGGATGGAGGTAGCTGGCTTCTTTCAATGCAGCTAAAACACAACTGATGTCATTTCAAAAGAGAACCGAGGCCTTATCTCCTTTCATCATTCATGGCATAACATTCCAATGTTAACCCTGGTGAGGTTGCCTCTTCTCTTTAGGAATGTTCAGCAGTGAGGATACTTGGTTTGTCATTTTTTTGGTGTCTTTATATTTTTAAACCTATTGGCAAGTCTGCTTTGTAAAAGGCTGGTTCTTTGTATCCTGCTAGAAATTACCTTACACCTGAGGCCATCTTGTATCTTTATATATGTGCCATCTGCCTTTGCATGGAATACTGTTGCCATATGTGGACAGGTGCTCCATCATCATATCCTGATGTTCTTGATCAAGTTCAGAGATGTGTTGTAATTTGATAGGTCCAAGTCTTGCTGCTACTCTTCAGTCTTTGTCTCATCAACAGAACATGGCTTGTCTTTGTCTTTTCAATAGCTACTTTCATGGGAAGTGTTCTGATGAGCTTTCCTGATTGGTCTCAGCTCAATTTGTGGCATCTCATGTAACTCGTGTCTCTCAGCATCTTCATTTGCATGAAGTTGTTGTAATAAATAGTAATAAGTCTCTTTTTGAATTTTGTTTCTCTCTTTGGAGTGCTGGATAGTAGAGCTCTTTGGGATCTTAATGCTTTCATACATCATTTGACTGGAATGTTTTTAAGCCTAAGGTTAACTCTTATTTCTAAGATTAACACTCTTCCTTCATTTCTTTTCTTTTTTTCCTGCTTTATCTTATCAGTTCCATACACCTAGTACCATTATGACTTTTGGGTACACCATGAAAAATCTTTACATCACTTAGTTTCCAATTTCTCATAAAAAAACAAACATGAAGAGGCTAAGACAAATTATTAGAACTTAAAGTTTGAAAACTGAAACGTTTCAAGTATTCTTTGTAGGCAAGCAATGCCTTTCATCTTTTTATATCTTATAATTTTTTATTGGAGCTGGTGGGTCATAAAAAATTTCACTATGTCCCTATCTTCCTAAGTACTTCCTAGATTAAGAAAGACAGATACTACAAGGTACAAAAATTGATCTTTTGGTTAAACCAAAGAAGCATTTCATTAAACATAATGGTAGACTCCTTTGAAAAATTTCCTGAAAAATTAAATCAGTGTTAAGGAGACAACAGTTTCTTATTTGCTGAAGAAAATCGTTGAACGAAAAAAATTGTAAAATGGTTTTTGGTTGTTTTGAAAGTGATGACTTTCATCCTTGAAAACCCAGAAATGTAGAGTTACTTGTTATTTGGTAGTTTAATCTTTTTTGTAATTGGTTTTACCCATCAAATTTTTTCTTGAAAAACCTTTACAGTCTTAATTGAAGGCTGTGTGTGTGTGTATGTGTGTGTGTCTGTGTGTGTGTGTTTGTAAAAGAAAAGTTGACAACCAAGGTCTGAAGGGACTTGGGGTAAGAGACTATGAAGAAAGAAGAATTTAAGTCTAAAGGAATGAACTCACTTTAGATTTGAAAGAATTCAGGTAATAACAAGAAAACATAACGGTTAGATGGAAGATAATCCGGGCTGCTGCAGGGAAAACGTTATAATTATAGTAGGACTTTCATACTCATGGCATTACAATAACATTGCCATGAAGAATGTTACGAGTAAAGAGTCAAGTACTATGATATTGTTTTAAAAATAATATTTAAAACCTATTAAAAATATATTAATTTAGAGTCTAGCTTTCTGTAGTTTATTTTTTTATTGGTAGTTATCTAGGTATAAGATTTTTGTTTCTTTTCAAAGATCATAAAGCGTTATGATATTTTGCTTGTGACTGAAGTACAAGACTCAAAACTAAAACATGTTCCAAAGTTGTATAACCAAGTTTTAAAGTAAGTGGCGATCATTGTTTGTTATTGTTATTTCATCTTTTTTCTTGTGTAATGATAATCTGTTTCTCCAATGGTAATTATTTGGTAATTATAGAGATAGAGGATAACACGTCTGCCAAGATTCGGAACATTTGTTTCATTTGCATTTGTTTCTTAGCAACGTTGCACGTCCACGTTCACGTGCTAGAGGATAAAGCCCAGCCCATATTATTCAATAAAACCTTCCCAGAAATGAATTCTCTACTTATGATTGAGGTTGAAGCATTAGGTAAAAGATACCCTTTGGGTGGAAACAAGCGAAACGAACAGTTAGTTTCCTTGATGCAGACCAATGACATTGTCACATACAACAAAATGTTGCACTTCCTACGAGAGAGAATAAAATGATATCAAACCACTTGGTTTACTACTGATTAATCAAGACGTTGCCACGTACCATTTTTCTTTTTAAATGATTTTTAATTTTTTTTCCTCCGAGTTTTTCTGTTTTTAGGCTTTAATGACTAAACAGGACTTAGAGGCAGAACAGTTTTGGGTTTTTTTCAGTGTAAAACTGAATCTAAATTTCTGTATATAAAGATTGTGTATAAATAAACAACTGAAACAATAAGGGAATAAATAAATAAATAAATAATTAATCACTGTATTTGATGAAACAATAAGGGAATAAATAAATAAATAATTAATTAATCANAAACCACTTGGTTTACTACTGATTAATCAAGACGTTGCCACGTACCATTTTTCTTTTTAAATGATTTTTAATTTTTTTTCCTCCGAGTTTTTCTGTTTTTAGGCTTTAATGACTAAACAGGACTTAGAGGCAGAACAGTTTTGGGTTTTTTTCAGTGTAAAACTGAATCTAAATTTCTGTATATAAAGATTGTGTATAAATAAACAACTGAAACAATAAGGGAATAAATAAATAAATAAATAATTAATCACTGTATTTGATGAAACAATAAGGGAATAAATAAATAAATAATTAATTAATCACTATATTTGATGTATGTTTATACGTTTCGTAACGTTTTTCTTGGTTTAGTATATTACCATAACATAACATTACATAAAAACATATTTCCATCAATGAATTGCTAAGATTTCGGTGCACTATACTTTGCAAGCACCATGTGGGATCACAGTTGCTGTACATCTGGTTAAATATGTACAAACAAGAATGAAATGAATGTGTTCAGTATTTACTATTAAATAAACAAGAAAGAACACTGTCGACATTATTATATCACATTGGGTTTTTTTCTGGGGTAAGTGTTGATAGTATCAAATGTTGGCCGTGAGTTTCCTCAGCGTAAATATTTCTTTCCATGTTAACGGTTTCATTTCTTTTCAAATCCAGAATTCTCACTCTAGCTCGTAAAAAATAGTTGTGAATATTTACTAGAGAAGCATATTAAGCAGTATATAAATAATAACTTTGTAAACAGATGATGCACATTTTTCTTACTTTGCTTGGTCTATTGATTTTACTTACTTTCTTATTCCATGTTTTTTTGTTCGTTTACTTTAAAAGGGCAAGTGGAAAGCCATACAAATACGTTATAAGTGATCGACTTGGCAGAGGACGCTACAAAGAAAGATATCTTTTTTTTTACAGGTGTGTTTTAATAGTAATATTCCATTACCTGTTTTGGAGGTTCACCCTGTAGACCATATTTGAATTCAAAAACACAATATTGATTTGTGGTAATAGGGTCACACATTCGAGTACTGTCACCTTCTTCAGCCTATCACTCATCACACCCATAACCGCCACAAACTTTAGATATCTAGTCATGATCACAACCATTATCATTTTTATCTATATTTCGCTTTATAAAAGGCCTTGCACTCATTGGTTTGACTTGATTTGAAACAGTCTTTCTTTAGCGAATTCTCTCTATCATATCCCTTGATAATTTGTTCATATATTTGCTAAGTTTATCTCTGCTCGTTTCTTAAGTTGGCTCTTATTCCTTTACCCGATTCTTTTCTATTGTTCATTCAAAATCCACCAGATGAAAAGAAACTCAACCTTATCAAATTCACAGTGGACGCTTTTCTTCCCAAGTGATCGCATAACAAATGGATAATGCTTCCTTTCATCCCCAGTATTATAGTTCCTTTTGTCAGTATATTTATTATTATTTTTATAATCATTATTACCATTATTCCTGTTATTATTTTTCTCTGTTAAGGAAGGCATAAGCCCATTAAATGTAAGAAACTGTAAAAAAGAAGAAAAACAAAAGATACGAGAAAAATATGATTAGGCCAAGATAAGAGTTAACTTTAGGCTGAAAAACATTCCAATCATATGATGTAGGAAAGCAATCAGATTTCAAAGAGCTCGACATTCTTGCACTCTGAGGAGAGAAACTAAATGCGCATGAAGATCTCTTTTAACAAGGAGCAACAGCTACATAAGATTGAAAATGGTACGAGAAACGAGTCACACGAGATGCAAGAAACTGAGCTAGTATCAATGCGAAAAGCACATCAGAACACCATAATACCTTAAGACTCAAAACAAGCTGCATTTCGTCGATGAAACAAACTTTGAAAAGTGGCAGCAAGACTTGGACTTATAAAATTATAAAAACATCTCTGAATTCGATCAAGAACATCAAGATGAGACGAGGGAGCATCTATCCAAATATGGCAACAGTACACCATGCAAAGGCGGATGTAAAGGCGGGTAGAATTGTAGAGATACAAGTTGGCCTCAGGCGTAAGGTACTCCCTATTGTGATACAAAGAACAGCGCTTTTTCGAAACAGACGTACTAATAGATTGAATTTAAGAACTCCAAGTAAGATGTGGAGAAAATAAGAAACCAAGCAGTCAAATTGATGAACAACCTTCGCCAGAAGAAAGCAACTTCACAATGGTTAACACCTGAATGACATCCCATAAATACTGAAAGGAGATAAGGCCGCAGTTTTCAATTGAATGACATCAGTTGTGTTTTAGCTCCTTTGAAAGAAACTAGCTACTTTCGTCCCCAATTTCAGAGTCCAAATCTTTCATACGTTTCACTTGTTACTGTTATGTTGCCTTGAGGTCAATATCAGAGTACATGGTAGTGTCATCAACACAGATGTTGATAAACTGACGCAAGCTACCCTTTATTTCACTGATTTCAGATCTTCCACAAAATTGACTTGCTTTTGGTGAGTTGCTTTGTGGTCAATGCCAGAGTAAAGGATAGTGTCATCAGCATAGCTGTTGACGAGATGAAGACTAACGGAAAACTATCTAAAGAAACACGAGATTTATCAGCGACATCACGTTGAAATTGAACATAGAAATGATTGCTATGACTATTGGCGAAAGAATGAGATATAACTTTGTAACTATGACTAGATACAAACGTTTTAATGCCAACCTGAACCCATTCTGTGAAATTAGTTGCAGCATCAGAAGCCGATTTGCTAAAGACTAAATCCCAAAGGATATCATCAATGTTATTATTTGTCTAATTTGTATTGTGTTATTAATTGTTCCTTCTTATTCCATCTTCTAGCTATTTCCCACTTTTGGTGTGGGGTCACTGCAGCAGTCAATCTCCTCCAAGATGTCGATCCGGGGCGTTATCGTCTTTTGCCTAAACTTCCTTCTTGTCCTTCCGGATGCATTCCATCTCCATTACTCTCCGGCAGACATAATTCTCTTCCTGCCTTTTAACATACCCGAACCATCTCAACCTCGCTCTTCTGCATCCCTCTGTGATGTTCTCAACACCCATACTCGGTAGCAATTTCATTCCTCATGTGATCTCGTAACGTATGCCTACAAACCCGACTGCACATTTTCATCTCTGCTACGTCCAGTCTCTTGGCATCCGGGACACTGAGTGGCAGAGTTTCCAGTCCATCTAGCATTGCTGGTTGTACTACCGTCTTGTATATTTTATCCTTCATCTTTGGTGCAATTCTTTTGCTTTAAAGGTCGCCAGTCATATTTTCCAGTTGTTCCAGCAACACTGGATTCTTTGGAAAACCCCTACACTCACTGCACCATCGTTCTGTAATGTGCTTCCCAAGTACTTAAATCTTAAATTCCGTTACCTGTGGTATCTTTGTCTATTGCGTCTCGATACGTCCCGATGTTGTACCATGCAGACACATGTTCTCGGTCTTTAATCGTGATATCTTCATTCCTCTCCTCACCAGAGCTACTCTCCACTGTTCCAGGTCTTCTGCTATCGCTCTCTTTCCCGTTGCACAGAGTAACTCATCTGCGAACATCATTTGCCATGGGGTTTCCTTTTTATTTTCGCTGTAAAAGAGTCCATAATGTTGGCAAACAAGAATGGGCTGAGTGTTGATCCCTGATGGAAACCCACATTCACACTGTATGCTTCGCTAGTACCGATGGCACATTTCACAACTGTTTCACACTGTTGGTATATGTCTCTCACTACTCTGATGTACTTTTCAGGTACCCCCTTGTCTCGCATGCACCAGAAGAGCCCTTCGCTAGGCACCCTATCATAAGCCTTCTCTAGGTCTATAAACACGGTGTGAAGGTCTTTCTGACCTTTTCTGTATTTCTCTTGTAGATGTCTAAGGGCAAATATGGCATCTGTTGTTGATTTCCCTTTCTTGAAAACCAACTGTTCTTCACTAATCATCACAATATTCCTCCGTCGATTTTCCTGTACTCTTTCATATATTTTCATACTGTGGCACATCAGCGTGATACCTCTGTGATAGCTACATTCCATAATATCTCTTTTGTTCCTAAAAATGGGTATCAGTATGCTTTTCCTACAATCATTGGGAATCATTGGGATTCTCTGTTGGTCCATAAATCTGTTCATCTCTCCTTTCAAAAATTCTACTCCAGGTCTCCCCAAGCACTTCCACGCCTCAAATGAGAGGTTTTCAGGTCCAACTGGTTTACCATTTTTCATTTTCTTTAGGGTCTTTTCTACTTCTAAGTTTGTAATTTCAGTGATGTCCATCTCCACCACTCTCTCTGTCCCCTGTCTGATTTCCCTTGGATTTTCCCCATTCATCACTCTTTGGAAATATTCTTGCCATCTCTATAGAATGTTATCATCTTCCACCAAAACTTTGCCATTGTTGCTTGATAAATGTCTTTTGAGTTTTTGTATCTTTTCTTCGCCATTCTCAGTACTTGTTTCTATCCTTCCATGGTATCCAAACCTTCGTTAGGCTTTTGGTATCCTCTAGCCTTATCAACAGCCACATTTCTTTTGCCTCTTTCTTTGCCACCTTATAGGCCTCCTTGTTCTGGTCAGTGTTTTCCCTATGCAGGGCTTTCTTCGCAGCCTTCTCCCTCCTGATGCACCCCTCTACTTCCTCGGTCCAGCACCATGTCCTCTTCCAGATTTGCACTTTCTTGATGTCATACCTAAAATACCTTCAGCCAGCTTTGTTATGTCTCTGGTAGCATACTCCCCGGTGTAGGTCCCTTCTCTCGCCGTAGTTTAGGTCTAGCTGCTAAGGTGTATTGATTCTTGCTGTCCGTGTCCATTTTATTCGTGGTGCTCTTATTGATAGCCTTCTTGGCGTGTTCTTTTTGACTAGCGCGCATACTAATGGTCTGTGTTGACTGGTCACGCTCTCATCCAGTATTACTTTACAATCTCTGATATTTTCTTTGTCACTGATACGAAACAAGATACAGTCGATCTGAGATTCCTTTGTTCCACTCTTGTATGTTATCCTGTGCCTCTCAGCCTTCTTAAAGAAAAAAGTATTCATTCTCTGGAAGCTGTGACTGACTGCAAAGTCCACAAATTTGTCTCCTTATTCATTGCTCGTCCCAATTCCAATTATCTCCATGGTCTCTTCCTTACCGCTGTTGTTATTTCCGCAACGGCCATTGAAATCTCGTCCGATCCAAAGTTTTTCACTACCTGGTATCTCTTCCAGTTCCTCACCCAATTCTTTCCAGAACTTTTTCTTTTCCTCTGTGCTACATCCCGACTGAGATTCATACACGCTCATGATGTTCACAATCTCACTACCTAAGTCTACCCTCATCCAGATGATCCGGTCTGACCTCCGCTTTACACCCACGATTCCTTTCTTCATATCGTCGTCCAGTATGATCCCCATGTCGTTTTGTTTTCTATCTACGCCAATATAAAAGAACATGAATCCGTTTCCAATTTCTCTAGCCTTGCCACTCTTCCATTTCGTCTCCTGGACACACAAAATGCTGATTTTTCGTCTTTCCATCAAGCCTACTATTTCAAGTTCTTTTCCTGTCATACTCCCAACGATCAATGTGGCTATTCAAATTGGTCTCATTTTTTTCTTCTCCATTCTCCTTCTTCTCGGAGCTATCTTCGTTAGCCATATCCGCTCGTAATAGAGTAGCCGTCGTCATTTCCTTAAAAGTGTAAGGCGATGTTCTTGGGCGTCGCTTGAAGGGAACGCCCTGAACAGCCCTAGAAAATGACTTTCTGTTATAATCTTAGTTTTGGGGCAAAGTTTTACGTTATATAACCTTCATGCAGCAACCATCCTCCTTTATCCAGGTTTGGGATTGGCTGGCCTAACAACGTCTTCAATCACAGAAAGCGAAGATCACCTTAATCACCAGGCGGAGAGTTGATATTTAACTCATGTCTGGGACTGAGATTGGTGAGTGCCAGAGCATGTCAACACGCTGATTGGCCATGCGTGCTGCACCGAGTCCACCCTGGGTCAGTTTGACTTCCTAACAGAAGTCAGTAACATGGTGCACCACGGTAAGGTCCAGGGTTGGGCTTACGGTCGTATGCTAAGCTTTACAAGAGAGGACCTATACCTTCTGCCGCTCCTTTCATATGCAGGCAGAGTAGCCAAGTGGCATTCCGTCATCAGGCATGCCAAGCATAACTGGAATCACAAAATATCAATTAAGCATAGCCACCACCATTGGCACCTTTTTGTTGTTATTAATATCATTCTTAATCATGTAGTTTAATTGCTTAAATATCAACAGTATAGATTATTATTTCTGGTATCAACGAGAGGCCATTAACACAACATCACAGAGCGCTTACATACCGAATACAGAGAGGTTTTTTTGCTCTGTTTTGGGATTAAGTTTCTAAAACAGGTGAAAATGAATTTTGCCTTAGTTTTGACTTCCCCTTTCACCAAAGGGCTCAGTTAGTCGGCATGTTGATTGTCTGCGGATAAATGATTTTTTCGGACACCTACCTTATCAATAAAATAAAAGTCGGCAAAAAGTGACTAAATTTTTTACCGACCAAATTTTTTGTGGACATTTTTTTTTTGCTGACAGAATATTTTCACCGACTTTTTTTTCCCGACTGGCAATTTTTACCGATTTTTCGAATTACTTTTTTACCTTGAATGTTTAGTTTCTTCACGTTCTCAAGGGATTCCGGGCAGTTTTTAGACTTTTTTACTAGCCCTAATTTTCACAAATTTCGAACAGTTTTGTCGTTTGATAAGATTAAAACCTTAATTTTTGAATATCAACTTAAAGATAAAGGAGATTCTCTTCTCCCTATTAATATAAAGGAAAAAGAAAATTAAAGAAAATACTTCTTAATTTCTTCTCTTTTTTTTATTTTCTTACAATGGTATGCCCTCATAAAGAAAAACTAAAACTAAAAACAACATAACGAACAAACAAATGCCCATACAATAGCAGAAAATTTTAACCACGAAAAGGGTTTTCAGTTCTTTCCAAGATTGCACTAGGCGATTCCACTGTTTCTGTTATACCAGCAGCGTTAAAGCCTTTTAATATAATGTCATCTTGAGCACATAGGTAATCATACAGCTTTGAAATCTATTTAGCATGCATCACCTTTAATTCGGTTAGATTAAGAGACACATACATCGGCCGGTCTTATACCTTTCTCCAATTGCTGGGAAACTTGTGAAAACCACTCATTGTAACTATTAGAAATGCATGATTTTACTGGCTTGTTTACGGATATATCCAGTGGTTGAAACTTGTTCGTTAGGTTGTGAGACACTATTATAACTTCGGAAAAATTCTTTCGGCAAAGTTCGAGAACAGCTTCGTTATCCTGCCCCTTGAATGTATCCATAATTATTAACGATAGTTGCTCCTTTGGATACCTCAGATTCACTTTGACTTTATCCAGGTACGGAAAAATAATCTCTTTAAATAGCTCCTTTGATTTTTCAGTATTTGACCAATGATTGTTAGAAAATGTAACATTAAAGCTAGTTGGGAAATCTAACTTTGGGAGGGATCTTTTCGATTTCCCTTCACATACGAGTTTAATCGGGAGAAACTTACCAGTCATGCTGATAACAAATATAGCAGTGATTTGCCTCTTATCATCTATGCCTTTAATTGGGACAGTTTTCGCTCCTTTTGGATTGAAAGTGTATTTTGCAGGAGACACATGAGCTAAAGTAGGTTGGTCCAAATTTAAGATAAGATCCTTCGGAATATCTTTGTCGTTGATAACTGTGGAGATTTGTTGTTGAAATGTTAGCTTCTCTTCCAGTAAAAACTGTTCACTTGGCTCGATTCTACCAGTCGTGCCTTTTCGTTTAGACCATGCCATTGATTTTAATACATTTCTAGCCCAGCCTTTTGTAAGTACAATATGACCACCGAACTCTTTATGCTTCGACGGTCAGCTTGCCTTGACGACTCTAGTGCCAATTGCCACGACCATCTTTCTTGAAATAACACCTCCAGCCAGACGTACTCCAGTTATCACATCTTTCACTTTAAGTATAAGTTCGTCTGGTAAGAAGTTTGGTCTGCCTATCCTTTCGTGTACCAAGATGAACCAAGGTCATTTTTTACCTCTTGAATCTTATTTTTCCAATTATTTACTGATGTTCCGATGAAAGTATATTTTGGATACTTTTTCTTGAATTTCTCCAATGCTGATTTGTACCATTTAAAAGAGCGTATTCTCCGACTTCATTCTTAATGTTACTTGGAACTGTTGAATATTTCTTTGTGGTTTTTGCTTGAACATACGCTCTTATCTCTTTATTAATCACACTGATTTCTGCTCCATTAACACTGCCAGATGCAGAGGTTAAAAATGGTTAAAAGGTTTTCGATAAATATTTATAATAATCTCTCAGATCTCGTACCTTAGCCATCGTGCTCTAGGAAATGAGGTAGTACTGGCGCTACACAGACTGAGAATGAAATAACCTGTTATCTTCACATTTTCTGTTCAGTTTCCACTTCGTGGAACAGGTGACTCTCGAATTTCTGTCGGACGGGCTAGCAACACTTGTAAAAGGTTGATTTGTGATGCTAAACTTAGCTGTCCGGAGCAAGCCCGGGAATCTATTTCTGCGTAAAGACTTGGAAGTCAAAATTTCCAGACGATTTACAGTAATGTTTTTTCTATTTATTTATTTATTTACTATTTATATATTTTTATTTATTTAATTATTTATTTACTATTTATATATTTTTATTTATTTAATTATTTATTTATTTATTTACTATTTGTATATTTTTATTTATTTAATTATTTATTTATTTATTTACTATTTATATATTTTTATTTATTTATTTATTTATTTACTATTTATATATTTTTATTTATTTAATTATTTATTTATTTAGTCATTTAATACTATTTAAACAGGTTACATCGTAACCAGTAAATAAAGAATATTCCTGCTCTTTCTGTGAGACTTTTACTAAAAAATGCTAACAAATAAAAATGATAGTATTCAATTAGTGTTAAGGGCTTATTATAGGTTATGTTAAAAACCTGTAAAATATAATGTTATAAAGTTTCGTAAACCTTTTAAAATTGTTGCATATTTTCTTCTCCTCCAATTTCGTTTCATGTGTCGTATTCCCTTAGCCCTGGTGAGGATACTTCGTTTGTCATTTTCTTGATGTCTTTATATTTTTAAACCTATTGGCAAGTCTGCTTTGTAAAAGGCTGTTTCTCTGTATCCTGCTAGATATTACCTTACAGCTGAGGTCATCCTGTCTCACTATATATGTGCCATCCGTCTTGGCATGGAATACTGTTGCCATATAATCTGTTATATCTTTACAGTTCCATACACACAGTAACATTATGCCTTTTATGGTTCTTACTCTTTATAAATAAATCCCGGAAAAAACCCTTCGTTTGTATGTAAGACACCGTTGCTGCAAATTCCATATCCCAGAATGATAACGGGATACCCGTACTTCTACAAGAGGAACGTAGCTACCTAATAAAAATTGAAAAGCATGTAAGAACTTTATTCCATTCTTCTATCCCCTAGAATTCGTGTAGTCTTAAGTTGTTTGGATGACCAGCACCAGTTGAAAATCTGCGTACTGTGGCATCTTATTTCTGATTCTCCACTAAAATAGAAAAGATTTCAGTCGTAATATTCTGATTTGACAATTTGTTGGGTAAATACCAGGTCAGATTGCTGCCTCTTCTACACGGTGTTGAGAAGGTGTGTTTTTCTGAAACCGTATGTTACCCTTCTTTCAGATCTGATGCATTTGAAGTGGCTGATTCGTATCATTTTGATGATGGAGAGGAAGCAGAGGGAAATGATTTATTTGCAAGGGAGCCTTTTATAGTTAAGTTTCGGAGCAGATTTACAGGTATGTTTGTGTTTTCTGGGCTTTTTTTGTAAAGTACTTCATCACATTTGAGATCATTCGGGACCTGAAGTTCATATTTTAGAGAAAGGGCAAAACAACTGCTCGAAGTTTTTTAATGAGTACGCCGTTAAGCTGGTAAAACAAAAATCCCATTTTAGGAGCCCCAAAGGTTACCTGAGGTAGATGTATGGATAGATAGATATATAGAGATAGATAGATAAATAGATAGATAGTTAGAGATAGATAGATAGATAGATAGATAGATAGATAGATAGATAGATAGATAGATAGATAGATAGATAGTCAGAGATAGATAGATAGATAGATAGATAGATAGAGATAGATAGATAGATAGATAGATAGATAGATAGATAGAGAGAGATAGATAGATAGATAGATAGATAGATAGATAGATAGATAGATAGTGAGAGATATAGAAAGAAACATACATACACGGTGAATACTCCATCTTGACAGACGATTGCCGTCTATGACTTTACCTGTTGTCAGTAAAATTTCTGTCTTTCCTTGCATGGCCTCGTAAGTGACTTTGAAGATCAGCTTCTGGTCTGCAATGCTTGAAACATAAGTGACAGACGAAAGACGAAGCTTTCACTGGGTTGATGGTATCACTTTCTGAAATTTGGTGTCTGTGTACAGCCATGTATCTTTTGAGACCTGGCGCTGATTTGCAAACCTTGCCACACAACCCACATGACGTACTGTGTGGCCTTGGAGGGAGGTTAGAAAGTGGCATTGATCTGACATGGGACTTCAAATGATTGACAAA
>RDPX01000164.1:575547-603337 GCA_003991215.1 Morbakka virulenta | reverse complement strand
GATCTTGATTTTATGGAATATTAATAACTTTCCTTGGGTTGATAGTGGTATAGTAATGGTGCAATATGTAATGATTATATGGAATATTAATAACATCTCTTGGTTTGATAATGGTATAGTAATGGTGCAATATAGTAATAATTTTTATGGAATATTAATAGCATTCCTTGGGTTGATAATGGTATAGTAATGGTGCAATATGGTAATGATTATGTGGAATTTTAATAACATTTCTTGGTTTGATAATGGTATAGTAATGGTGCAATATAGTAATAATTTTTATGGAATATTAATAACATTCCTTGGGTTGATAATGGTATAGTAATGGTGCAATATGGTAATGATTTTATGGAATATTTATAGTATTGTGTTGGATGTAAATGATGTAGCAGTAGTAGTAGTATTATAGTGTAATTTGTAGCAAGTTCACTGAGTTACATTTTATCGTCAATTATTGACCCGACATGGATTTTTTCGAATAGCTTTAAAAACCTCTTTCACGAATTTGCCCAGTCCATGAAATTAGATATGTCTAAACTCTCAGATGGGCTAGATCAGTGACAGCTAGATCAGTCTAAACAGAGGCTATCTTTAGGGTATTCAACCCTAAATAGATTCGGTAGAGGTCCTCCTTAGTCTAATCCAATGATCTTTGCAAAGCTGACGGTACCAAAAACCAAACGTTTCAAGATGGTTTTTTAACCAGAAGATATGCAAATGTTCTCTTAGAGATAGAGCCCACCAGCCACACACTTTACGAGTATGGATGTGGTTGGCCTGTGTCCAAGAGGCCCCTCAACCATACGTGTGGCACTATACTGTGTTTGTGTTTACATCCATTTTATGGAAAAATAGTCATTTTGATATTTTTTTTTACTTTTTACATATCCTTGTGACGTTAAACTCTTCGTTCATTCTCGTAGAAAGGACGCCCAAACAGAGGACTTTTCCAAACGCCGATCTTTGAGTCGTTTCGTCCCTTTGCCACATCTAGTCTTCCTTAGCTCACTTCCTATACAGAATCAATGAAAGCATTCCAACATGCAATTCTAAAAGGATGTCTTATTTTCCGATTATTATCGATTCACATAAAAAAATTATTATTCAGGAGATCTACCAGGATATCAAAGTTGATCTGTTCAGTACTGAAGATTACCTCACTCTGCATTCATAGCTTTCAACACGAGTTACCATGCCTAGTAAACCAGCAAAGTAATGCTTTTAGCCTCGTTTGCTTTTGTTGCTCACTACTTTGCTCTCAGAGGACTTAAAGTGAACTAGAATAGCTTTTGATATTGAAGTTTAAGAAAAAACACAGAATTAACGTAATAAGTAACATGTAGACAAATGAATGTTAGCAGAAACGCAAATGACACTGCTTCTTTCATCTTTTATAACCCAGCACAAAGGTCATAATTCGTGAAGGATTCTGTCAGAATTAGTTCTTGCCTTTGCGCGATTAAACGTTCAGTGCCGACAGAAATGAAATCTCTATAACGCGGAAGCGTTATAGACATAAATCGGAACAAAATTGGATTATGATTACCTGCATTTGGGTTGAAATCTCTTTCACAAGGACGCATTGGAGTTAATCACCGGAGTTACAGAAAGCCAAGTCTGTGGTATCCTATTAAAAATGACAACAGAATGGATCAAAAGCAGACCAAACTGGTAGAATTGTACATTTCATTATTTTTTATTTTTAGATAATTTCTAATCCACTCCTTCAATATCATTTTTACAACATATTTATTGTATATCTGATAAACAGTGACAAAATATTTAATCTTATATAAAATATATAAAAATCTAGTATTTCTGTTTATAGTATTGTGATTCATTTTTCTTATATTTCTTTTGGTTAACCTTATTTTTATACATAAACCTAAGAATGTTTGTAATATTGTTCACACGAATAGCCCTGATTGGATGACGTCTTGCTGAGTTACGGCCTTTGTATCTTTGAAAACGAAAAATCAAGATTCCTGTCTTGAATTGTATTGATAACTATTACCATTATGGGTAACATACCTACGGCTTCGTGCTTACAATATTTAGATCTCTGATCGTTACCTGGACTATACTTGAAGCACGATTAAGATCAAAGCTATCACTATGTTGCATCACCTGTTTTACTGAAGCTGCCTTGGCTAATCCTTGTGTACAATTTTCACTGCGTGTAGCTCAAACCTCTTATTCTGATTCCATTTATTGTTTGACGGAAAGGGAAAGGTAGTTGTCAAGTATAGATATAAACAGTGAATGCTAAGATATCTCAAATCTGCAACTGCTCTTTTGTGATGAATGATCAACATCGCCTCCCGCGTTTTTATTCCCTAATTTTTTCCAACCTCACGTTCTTATCCCAACCCCCCACTTATTTAATTTTGCCAACCCATCTCTAGAAATTTATTATATTAGTCATACCTTTACTGTGACAGTTAATTTCTTTCAAAACTTTGGGTGCGTAGTTGTGGCGACAGGCTGTCATTGTTTATAACTGTTGTCGATCGAAGAATAAAATGCAACTTTTGTGAACCATGTGCTCATTTATCTAGCGCTAGTCTATGATCGAAAATGAGTAACATACGTAATTATGTTTTGTTTTCATTTGTTTTTAAGATATGTTGTTTTTACCACTGCCAATGAATAGACCTCGGGGTTTTTCTAAGGTTTCCACCACCAGCATCCGGTTATTCCACATGCGTTAAGTGAATTTTCAACCCCCGTTATTACACCCTGCCCAATTATTTAAGAACTTGGGGCATCTTTTGCCGAAAAAGCAGTAAATGACGTTGTAACAAAATTCAAAATGACGTTTTGGTAACCAAATCAAATGTATTGTTATGCTTTATCATTGTTAACAGTATTGTTAGTCGGAAGATGTGAACTTCCATTTCTGCTGGGATTTTTTAATGCCAACTCTGGTGTTAACTTAAAGCGATTCGACTTGGGAATCAGATATATTCGCCCCACAGCTTTTACGATCATCAGAACGACATAAAACGAGTTTTGGTATACGCCTTAGCAAATACACCCTAATCAATTGTCACCATCCTAAATATGCTTCACAGAGGACATGTGCCCTTTAGGTCAGAGCGTTAAGTAATGTGTTTAGTTGGAATGTTTTATTGATACATGGTCAATCATTCATTTCTGGACTGTTAACTATATGCATCGTGATTTTGTGTCAATGGTCATGAGTTATACTTGTGATGTGTCTTAACCTTTTTTTACTCAATCTTTGTTAAGTTTATCATTCAGATTGATTCAGTTTTTTCCAGAGTAATGGCGTTGAGTTGTTCGTCACTCGCTACAAAGATATCTAGCGTTTAATGCTTCAAACGTTCCACTTTTAAATATAAACTATATACTTATCACTCTTCTTTTTCTTCAGTGATTTCCTTATCCAGCAAAAATAAGAGCTGGCGATTGTGATTCTTGTGGCCCTCTACAGACGGCCTTAATATCCCCATGCCCTGTCAATTGTTACTGTGTCCACCTCAAACACGGTCTTCCTCTTGGCCAGTGGCCTTTGACTTCCAACTTTGCTTTGGCATGTCTCTTTCGACGTAATATGTTCATCCATCCAAAGGAGGAGCCCTTGCGGCCTCAACCATGATCGCCTCACTTTCCATAATGTTTACTCCACAACTCTCTAATTTATAACCATTTAACTTCCTCTGTCTCTGCATCATTCCTTTCATCCTTGGCAATAATCTCATTCTGTTGATTACAGGAGCTTTTCGTCATTTCATATAAGCAGCCATACCTCCATATATAACCACAAGTTTAAAGTTGGTTTGTAAACCATATATCTCGGCCTTCTCACCATTGCCATGTCGTGCGTGACCACACTGAGTTCTTCCCGTTTGTGCCATTATCTATTTGGGCTAGTTTTTACTATTTCGTTTTCTAACCATTTTATTGATTTAGAGCTGCTCTTAAGAATATAAACTTCTCTTTTTGTCTTGAAACATACAAAGTTTTGTTATAGGAAAACATTGGTGTGGTGTTTGTTGATGTTATTCTTTCTCATCAGAAATTTTTTTGCATTACAGTGCGAGACTACACATAACAAGACTATTTTGTATTTCGTATTTTACTCTCAGTCTTTATCAGTTTACCCATTCAAATCATTTATAGTGGTTACTGCCTTTTGTTTAATTTTTTAGGCCGAAAAGCAAAGAGATATTACCACGAACTTACTTATACAAAATGATTCTATTTCGCTACAAATAAATTATTGTTACATCTGAGACTTTCTTCCATTACCTTGTAGTCGATCATCCGACTCATCCCAGCAGGATCTTACCTAACGCTATATGCTGCGCGGGGACTACTACTAACTACCACTACTAACCAATAGACACACTCCCCCCCCCCCCTGTGATTTGATTATGAAATAATTTAACAAGTCTCACATTCTCATCTCCCCTAATACTGTGGAGTGCGTTTAATCTTCTTGCATAGTTTAGCTGCTTTCTAAGAAAACCCATGTGCCTTTGGCTGTGGGGTTATTGGTGTAACATGCAGTTTGTGAAGTTTGTTGTAAAGGCTGAACCCTTACATCTAATGGAATTAAGTGTTTCAGTAATCTAGTAAGAATTGCCTTACCTTCTTTCTCGGACGTAACTTCTACCCTTGCTGATCTGATAGATCCATCTCCTTCAATAATCGGCTCCAGTACTTTACAGGCCTTTCAAAATGTTTGTATGATTCGGCTAATACTAAATGTACTGCCTTTGTACTTATGCACATCAATAAATTTACATATATGTTGATATTTTCATTGCCTACTTTATCACTTTTAACCAATAGTGGCCCAGAAAAATTTATATTAACATGGGTAAATAGTGCTTCGTCAACAAGGAACTATTAAATCAGGCGAATATTTGGTGTTAAACGGAATATCCTCGATTTTCTTACATACAGTGCACGTACGAATGATGTCTTGCATCTGTTCGTTCCCACAAAGTACCCAACATTGTTGATGAAAAACGTTTAATGCATCCCTTATTTCCCCGTGCACCCCTCTTTGATGATGTTCTTAAATTCATAATTTAGAATAATTTTTCGATGGAATGAGAATGAGCCGTTTTCTGGAGTCTGGTATTCTAAGATTTTCCTGCAGGTGATCTACAGCAGAGAATGGCATCCTTGCCCAAGAACTTCTTCTTCTTCTTCTGTCATCCATATTCATAGTGAAACAAAGAACATGTTAAACTGACTTTAGTATATCGAAATTCGCTTTTTATTTATTTTTTATTATTTATTTATATATTTATTTATTATTTTTTATTAAATTATTTATTTCCAATAAGGCAGCCTCGACATCTTGGTGATTTGCCAGAGGATTTCTTTTTCGTGGCGTGCTGATTTCGTTTTCGTCACTGCCACTTCAAATCGACTCATGATTTTGTAAAATTATACTAAGTGTCAATGGTACAATTGCTGTTTAGCTATTTTAGTTCTCAATTGTTTCCCTTATTTCACTCCTTGAATAATTTCCACTTTCTTTACAAAGTAAGCACTCTTTGCTTGGAGACCATCGCACACAACGTTTCAAAACACTACAGACATTCTGTCTTGTCGGTTTTGTGGTCCATGTGTGGAAGTTTTATTTTGTTCCTTAAATGGCGAACAATAGACATTGGTAAAAGACTGACGTTAATCAGTCCCCACAGGAAAAACTGCGTCAGTCTTATCTTCTCAGCACGTAATCATTATATGCTCTGCTGGAGGGCGTTAACACTCCAACACGTCGGCACAGCGTGTGGCGGTGTTCTTGAGAATTTCAGAGTGATTCTTTAAGAAAGGGGCAAAAGACAATGATTTTTCAGTCACATTTTGGCTTGTCTTAAACAACGCATTTCGTAATAAGTGTTTACAAACTGCCACGGCCCCCAGAAATTATTGTGTTCTGTGCGGGACTTTGTTCCAAGCGTACGCGTTAAATGCGGGAAAATTGCAGGCTAACCATTTGTTATCATTTTTTGTGTTCAAAGTCAGCTTTCGTTCTAACAGAGCTCCTTGTAATGGGTTCCGATGTATAATTAAAATGTTGTAATTGAAAAAAAACCCATAAAATAAAAAGTTCAAAATCTAAGAAAAATGACTTTTATTTTATCGCCAAAAATCGTTAAAAGATTGACGTTTTCTTATTTTTAGAGATAGTTTGTTGAAAAAATTAGCGATCATGCAATAAAAGCAAGCTCCTACAAATTCCACCTTCACAGCTGGTTGGACGACCATGTGACTCCTAATTCGCGTCACTTTTCTGTGGTTATTTATGAATTAGAGAAATGGTCGTATGTTTTATTGCCTAAACATTTCGTCAACAGCAATTATGAATCTTGAAAATTCTGAACTTTATGGACTCAGAGGAAGCCACAGATGTAAGAGCTTTATCATGTCATGAGTCGTAAGCTTTTTCCGAACTACGTTTCGAGAGATACGTCTCCCATTGTCAGGCTACTGATGAAATAAATGAAAAAAAAATTCAACAGCCTGACGATGGGAGAAGTATCTGTCGAAACGTAGCTCGGAAAAAGCTTACGACTCATGACATGACAAAAGCTCTCACATCTATAGCAAATATGAATGCTTTTCCATTTTTTCCCTGATTTTTGGAACAAGACTTAAGGTGATCTTTTCGGCACGATTGTCTAAAACTGTCTTTTCTCACTATCAAAATTGGGTAGCAAATAGCCGATCTACTTCTTAAAATAATAATCTTAACTCAACGGACGCTGACTACTTAATCTAAATTTAACGGCTGGTTTATTATTATTGTCCATTTAACGTTGTCGATAAATTTTAAAACCAATGCGCATTTCCTTCATCATCATTGTGATTGTTCGACCTCAGTCGAGGTGATGGATTGAACAAACTTTCTCCAGTAGTCTCGGTCTTCCATAGCTGCTTTAAGGTCTTGACCTGCTAAGCCAGTATCTCTTATAATGGTATCTAAGAAAGTCAATTTTTCAGAGCACTTTTCGATGGCTTGGGGTTTCCAGAGTATTAGTGATGAAATTATTTCTTAAGTTGCTCTATGGCAATGGCCTGCATATTATACTCTTCTAGAGCCGACCAAACTAGATACTGGTGAAAGGTTGCCATAAATTTGACTTTTGGTTGGATGTTTTTTTCCATGATAGGTTTTTAACCCGCATAAGTAGTTTTGTATAGCACCCATCTAAACGCTTTTCTGCTCTTTTAGATAGAGTCCAAGTCTCTGATCCATAGAGCAGAATTGGTTTAATGAGCGGCTGAAATATTTTGACTTTGATGTTAATGTCAAGTTCAGATGTCCATAGTTTATGCAGTTTGTTGCACGCTGACCATGCCATGCCTTTCCTAAGAAGAAAGTCTTTTTCTGAAGAAGAAATAAAAGAACCCAAGTATTTGTAATCATCTTTGGATTTTAAGTTAGTTCCAGAAAGAGTTTTAATAGGTTCATTATTTGTCTGATTAAAGACAAATAATCTCATAAATTCAGTTTTAGACTCATTAAGATGTAGATCAACACTGTTGACTGCTAATTCTAAAGCCAATAACAGAGTTTGAGCATTTGCTAATGACCCACTTATAAAGAGCAATATCATCAGCAAAATCTGTGTCAGTGACGTTTACAGCTGGATGACGAGAACTTTTTCGGGGTATGTTTTCAAGGCCTTTGTTACTTATAGTATCTATTGATACTCTTAGAATGTAATCAACAACTACGATAAATAGAAATGGTGCTAGTGTATCACCTTGTAGAATGCCTGCTAAAATGTCGAAGGCTGATGTTTCTTCATCTGGACTCAAAACTGTAGCTGTAGTATTTGTATATAAGACCTTAATGGCATCTATTATTTCATCTGGAATACCATAACGTTGGAGTATTTTAAACATCATAGATCCATCAACAGAGTCGAAGGCCTTACTAAAACCAATGAATACTAGGGCTAGTTCACGATTGCAGTAAGACATCTCCTCAATGATCCGGCGTACTACCAAAATTTGGCATAATGCTGATCGTCAAGAATGAAAACCATTTTGATTCTTTCGGAGAAGTGGATCAACATGTGGTATAAGCCGGTTTAATAGTAGTTTATTAAAAATATTTGCTGCAATGGGCAGCAAAGATATACCTCTATAGTTGGTAGCTAGAGACAGATCACCTTTCTTGGGAACAGGGAACTCCTATCATTTGTGACTTTCGGTAAACATCTGGGCATACTTTATTTTCAAAGCAGAAGTTACAAATATTTAATAGGAGTTAATTGAAACTATTGTCTTTCCAAATAATGGTAGGAATGTTGTCTGGTCCAAGTGCCTTGGAAGATTTAACACTATTTAAAGCAGTTTTTAATTCCTTGTAAGAAAATTTAGATGTTATAATGTTAAGTGGTTTAGAGACCGGAACCATTGGCAGTGTAAAATTATTTGAGAGTTTTGCTTGTTTTCCTAAAAGATTGTTAAAATGATTGAACCAGCTGTTTAGCCTATTTTTTACAGTACCTCCTTTTATTCTGGTGGTTGGTTTTGAGCTGGTTCCTCAAAGTTCTTTGATGATTTTCCACACTTAATCATCATCATCTAATTTTTTTGGCTTTGTCTAGAAGTTTTTTCAATCTTTTTGTTGGTATTTGGTTATATTTTGCTGAGATGTTCTTGAGATTTTTCCTAGCTTCACTAACATTAGAAAGATGGCTGAATTTTTTGCCAGTATTTTTCTTTTTGGTTGATAGAATTTCTTTGGTTACTTCTTCTGTGGAAGAAAAAAAGAGCACTATATATATCTTCAAGGTTTTCATCTATTGTGTCAACAAAACCATATAGAGCTTGGAAGCGGTTGAAAAGCTTGACTGAGAATTCTTTTGCTAGTTTCTTATTTTTGCAAACATCTTTCCAGTCTAAACATTTCATTGGGTGGGGTTGGTACTTCTTTGATGACCGAAGACTTTGCTTTATAAAAGAGCTAACCACTCTGTGGTCAGAGTTGACAGTAAAAGATGAATAAGACCTAGAATTTAAAACACTATTCCTCCACTTTTTCCAGAATAACATATAATCTAGTTGTGACCTTTTTCCGGTTGGAAGTTCATGTGTCCACAACTGATTGACAGGTTTCATAAAAGTGTTATTGGCAGAAAACAGATTATACTCTTCGATAAAGTCAATTAGTTTTTCTCCATTCCCATTTGTGTTGTTGTTGAAAGAAAATTTAACAGATGGTTGACTAATTTTTGCGTTAAAGTAACCAATGATTGCAACAAAATTGTGTGCTGGAACGTTATCAATAACAGATCACAGATCATTGTAAAATTGGTCAACTTCATTTTCTGGTGATTCGTTATGGAAGCTATAACTACAGATTACTGTTAATTCAGGGTTTCAAGAGAACTCAAGTAGCATTATTCATGGTGAAATTGTTTCGGCTTATTCTAGACAGTCACTGGCTCTTGAAGATATCAGAAAACCAATACCTCCAATTGATGCACTGTTTGCATTTTTGACAGAAGAGGATGTAATTAATTGGAAATTATTGTAGGATGTAAATCGAATGTTTTCATCTGGATTATAAATGCAGTGTTCTTCTAGGGCTATAATTCCAATAGAAAACCGTTTACAACAAAATAATAGTTTCTCAATTTGTCCAGTAGGGCCTAAGGTACGGACATGAAAAGTACTTATAATGATTTTATGAGGACATTGTAGATATTTGGGGTTTGGTCTTTCATCCTCAGAATCAGAGGTCACTTCTCCTAAAGGAGTTGAGGTGGCCTCTTCATGACTTTCAGAAGAAATAGTTACAGAATCAAGACCTTTCATTGCAGGGGCTTGACTAAGATTTTCAGGTCTACCATTCAGTGTGGTTACTTGTAATGTTGGAACCCTGGAGCTATTAATTGCACTATCCATAATCTTTGCAATGGCTTGTACACGTGTATGCGCCACTACTACACTCGGCGGTGACAGGTGGTATCAGATTACAGCTTGACTGATAGCAACATAGATGGAATAATGGTTACCTGACCTGACATGGACAGACGTAACGCCGCCGGACGTCAACCCGGTATTTCAAGGCCTTAGAGTAGGCTAACAGGTGCTACACCTTGCCCAAGGGTAACCTGGAGGTAGTTGTGGCAAAGAGTAACCTCATTCACCCACGTCGAAACTCCACAATCTGGATACAGTTTATCGTCATACCCAGCATTTCCTTACTAAATTTCCTTTGCTACTAAAATGTCAACGATATTCTAATGCTAACGTCTGACTACATTAAAACTGTAAGAATAAATTCAATTTTTCTTTTGTTGTTGTTGAATTTTCTATTTCTAAGTGGCTATTGAAAGGGGATTGGGGCAAAGTTTCACCTTTTGACTATGTAGAATCCTCCTATCAGAAAAGATTTTCCTGAGTATTGGCCCTTTGATGGCAAATCCGCCGGATTAGAAAGACCAGAACAATGGAATCATTGGTCTCTGTGGGGTGATTGTAATATTTGATTTATATGATTACGAATATATTGTGTCCAGGGTTTAACATTACAAATCCAGCATTATGTAGAACATGAATCTATCATGAGTCGGTTGGGGAAGTGACGAATCCACATGGCAGGAAATTTGTCCTGCCTTTTTAGTCTTTATTCTCACATTTAGCCATAACTGTGAGACGTGCAGAATCACAATAAGTGATGCAAAGCACAACAGAGAGAGAGAGAGGGGGGGGGGGAGGAGAGAGACTGTCCAATAGTATGTATGGAATCTTTGATTCCTGACTTCCTCTGACAAATGACAAATAACCTTTTATGACAAAGACGATTTTCCTAGCAGATACCCAAGAGCTTTAACCTTGGAATGCTATGAGCTTTAACAGGGCTAACCTTAGCTTTAGAAGCGAGCAACTTCACAAAACATACCACCTGAGTACTTTATTCTGAGATAAACTACTTTCCCCTTTGCTTGCACGACTGTTTTGACTTGACTTCGTTTATAAAGAAAACGTTGTAAGCTTTGTATTATGTAATACATCCAACCCTTTGATGATAAGATCCACTCCACATAGTGGGATATTTAAACAAACAAAAGACGCAAATATCTATATTAAGAGGTTGCAGAGTTACTCTTCGAAGTGTCATCATGCCACAAAATTCGAAATTCGCTCCTTTTTATCAACATCAATATGAAGGAATGCCTTCTCAGTATCGACAACGATCGAAACTGGGTGTGATCGGAAGGGTTTCAGATCCAATCGATCGTTAAAAGAAAGAGCTTCCTTTCCTAAATAATATGCGGTGCTTTGTTGTCTCCCTATCGCTTCTTAATATACCGAAATGACACTAATAATCAGCTCCTTCACTGTCAAGTTCTCCTTCCGGCACTTTTACAACATTTAACATGTGACTTGAGCTGTTCATGAAAAATTTCATCGTGCTTACATAAAAGCTCAAGTTTCCTTCTAAGCTTACTAAACAACGAATTTAACCGATTATGACATAGCTCTAATCAAACGTTGCCGAAAATATTCGTTTTCCGAGGAAGCCTTATAGAGAAAGGACCCTCGTTTTGTTGAATTTCTATTTTTGTAGCTTTGTCTTCGCATTTGGTGTCATCTAGTTCGTGTTCGACGAGACCATAGTACTCGTGTTTCCAAAACGTCTTTAACGATGCGATGAGCCGAGTTTTTGTTCTCTACTGCATTTCTTGAAGGTAAAAAATCCAGTACGAGATTAGATAAAATGTTGCTAGTCAAGATTTCGTCATTTTTAGCATACATAGGTCCAAGAATCGTCATTTTGAGCATATGCAGGTCCAAAAAGAAGCCAGACAAGCTTATTTTTCACAGCAACGGAAATTTCGCGGCCTGAGCAAACTCTGCCTTACACTACCGCGTAAGGATGGTTTATGCTTAACACTAAGTCTTTTACTGTATTGCTTTCTGCACAGCTGTCGGATAATTTAAAGCCATGTATACGGGATACATGCTGATATTTACAGTTCTACAAATAGAATAANCTAAGCTTACTAAACAACGAATTTAACCGATTATGACATAGCTCTAATCAAACGTTGCCGAAAATATTCGTTTTCCGAGGAAGCCTTATAGAGAAAGGACCCTCGTTTTGTTGAATTTCTATTTTTGTAGCTTTGTCTTCGCATTTGGTGTCATCTAGTTCGTGTTCGACGAGACCATAGTACTCGTGTTTCCAAAACGTCTTTAACGATTCGATGAGCCGAGTTTTTGTTCTCTACTGCATTTCTTGAAGGTAAAAAATCCAGTACGAGATTAGATAAAATGTTGCTAGTCAAGATTTCGTCATTTTTAGCATACATAGGTCCAAGAATCGTCATTTTTAGCATACATAGGTCCAAGAATCGTCATTTTGAGCATATGCAGGTCCAAAAAGAAGCCAGACAAGCTTATTTTTCACAGCAACGGAAATTTCGCGGCCTGAGCAAACTCTGCCTTACACTACCGCGTAAGGATGGTTTATGCTTAACACTAAGTCTTTTACTGTATTGCTTTCTGCACAGCTGTCGGATAATTTAAAGCCATGTATACGGGATACATGCTGATATTTACATTTCTACAAATAGAATAACATTATTCAGACAAACTAAGAACCTTAATATAAAATACTTCGTACCCTACTTCTAAATTGATAACTATAAGTTCACATTATTTTTTGTTATACTTTTTTGTTTCAAATGTGTTCAAAATGATCTCTTCAACGTCCGTTTTTAATTGTAGTTTTATTTTGATTTCGTCGCTAACGTTGGTCTTTTGACTTCCAAAATCATACAAGATAAAAATTGGGATTTTTTCCACGGGTTATCTCCGAAGGCATGTATCGTGGATGTCTGAAGCCTCCGACTTCTCTTCCGTTGTGTTTGTTTTTATTAATTTGATTTACTTGGTTTATAGGGGTGCTTCTTTTCCTCGTGTAGCTTACGAAGTTAGTAACATATGGCAGTGTTGGTTTTTTTCCTTACATCTCTAACACTTCCTTTAACTTTGACAATATTTCGTTGCACGTCCTCTTCTAAAGCTTCAGAAACATCGTTTTTGGTCCATCAATATGGATTTACTTTCTTTTATATCTTTTTCTTAGTTGAATTTTACTAGCAATGCTATGTTTGACAAAGTAAACAATGTCATTGATGTTGTTGTTTATTACTGATATCGTTTTTTTCGTTATAAACGCTGTTGCTGAAGATGTCGATCAGTATTGTCTATGACTTTTTCGTTTTTCTTCGATTTATATCAAGTTTTCTGCTCCATTCGAAAGAATCGATATCCTTTAGGATTATATCCAAGATTTCCAAGCTTTTCCATTCATCTCTTTCGATTTTTCATACTACTTGGAGCGCTATTTTTGATTACAATTTTGATATTACAACAGAAATTAGCAGCTGTTGTAGCGTAACTCTGTGTACCCGGTAACCATGTATTGTGGTGACATCTATTGTGTCTGATGGATATCAATAAAATGATATCCGGGTATCGACAGTTCCCGGATGTATGCTTTTCGTTGAAAGAACGTTTATATTTTTCTGCTGTGAGCATCCACCTAAAAAANCTTCCTTTAACTTTGACAATATTTCGTTGCACGTCCTCTTCTAAAGCTTCAGAAACATCGTTTTTGGTCCATCAATATGGATTTACTTTCTTTTATATCTTTTTCTTAGTTGAATTTTACTAGCAATGCTATGTTTGACAAAGTAAACAATGTCATTGATGTTGTTGTTTATTACTGATATCGTTTTTTTCGTTATAAACGCTGTTGCTGAAGATGTCGATCAGTATTGTCTATGACTTTTTCGTTTTTCTTCGGTTTATATCAAGTTTTCTGCTCCATTCGAAAGAATCGATATCCTTTAGGATTATATCCAAGATTTTCAAGCTTTTCCATTCATCTCTTTCGATTTTTCATACTACTTGGAGCGCTATTTTTGATTACAATTTTGATATTACAACAGAAATTAGCAGCTGTTGTAGCGTAACTCTGTGTACCCGGTAACCATGTATTGTGGTGACATCTATTGTGTCTGATGGATATCAATAAAATGATATCCGGGTATCGACAGTTCCCGGATGTATGCTTTTCGTTGAAAGAACGTTTATATTTTTCTGCTGTGAGCATCCACCTAAAAAACACTAAGAAATAGCTTAGGACAACAAACCTAACAGCAGCCATATCCCTTGGAAATGTTAGACATTGTCCCCAGTCCTCTGACACGAATGTTTAGGTTTATCAAAAATTGATGGCAAATTAGAAACTATTTATTCGGAAAATTGCTTCATTTCAAAAGTTATTGCATATGAACGTTTACGATATTTTGATTCTTACCGTAAAGATATTTCCACTGTAATCATTAACCCTTTGACGCCCACAACAGATTAGGCAACTAAATCTCAACAATAATTTAAGTTTGGCGACAAATTTTGATTAAAAACAGGCCGTCGAAAGTCCCATGTCAATATGTTCAGCCGTTCTGGAGATACAGCTTGGGACACCAGTGTCCCTCTGCATGAACATAGAACAATTCATTTGGTGTGGGTATCAAACAGAAATGATGAAAATGATACGGGAATGTAATATTGGACGAAAAAACTTTTTCTTGGGACACTGGTGTCCCTCTAGGCAACACACTGTAAGCCCTATGTATGAGCTTTTTCTGCTTACGTGAGCAAACCTTCCAATTATTTAAAATAGCCCCTCGGTCTTTACAAAACACATATGGTACCCTTATCATGAACGATAAACGCCACACCCCGGGAGGAAAATATCATAAAAATAGGAGCCATTTTCAAACGTGTTGTTAGAAAGAAGGTACTAAAATTATCAACACAAAGTTCTTGTAGTTTTCAATCCAAAATACAAAAGGTGTGAAAATAGAAGCATAACTGAACTTTGAACACAAATATATTATCCATCTCTTCTGCTTTACTCAGAGCAGCGAAAGTCATTATTTAAATGTGATACTTAAGGAAACAGTTTCGTTCCTCTACCAAGCAGAGATATAAGTCACACGTGGGACACATGATAAAAGTTCGGTTTTCTTTCCCTTCCTTTGAACAGTAATGGCATCTCGCTCGAATTGTTTGGAACTCAGGGAGGTGATCGGCTTGCCCTTCAGGAAAACTTTGTCTTGCTCGTCTTTTCCCAGGACGCGATGAAGGGAACGAGGGAAGTCGGCTCGAGTATGAGCCAATCAAACTTGTTGCAACACTGGACTTGAAATCTAAGAGGCTGAAACGCTTTTCCGGAAACCTCATATCATATAAAATATAGCTGTTTGCCATGCCAACATCCAATAAATCGAAGAAAATGCGAAGGTAAAACCGAAACTGATTTTCTGTCCAGTCTATATGCTGCCACACGCTGATCCATTAAATCAACTCCTCCCATTCCCTTGTACTGCTTGACAAGAGAAGGGCATGGAATTTGACTTTTCGATGCAGAACCTTTCATTCGCCTTGCCACTGAAGTGACACTATCTGCTCTTTTCACATTACTTTCTAGCATAAGAACTCCTCTGTTATCAAACCATTTTACACAAATTTCTTTCTTGGCATACATAAAATGACAATTTCCCCTTTTCATCCCTTTATCAGCTGGGAGAGAAGGCATTTGTTTACGATCTTTGCGCAAAGTTCCGATTGCATATATACCTTGATCAAATCAGAAGCTCGATGAGTGCTGGACTGTTGAAAAAATTATCAAAGAACAGTGTGCAATTGGTATTCGCCAAACCCTTACTCAGGTCAATGACAACTTGTTCAGAGGATTTTTTCCAGAGGCTTTTTCCCCGAAATACAAATCAAATTGATACAAATAACGGGACTGCGCATCACACCGAAACCAGAGCTTGAAGCCCCACTTTATGGGCTTCATTTTAACATACTGTTTCATTGCAGAACGTCCAGAGAACTTGATCATATGTTCATCGATGCTCTGCAATTCTGAATCTGACATAATGCTTTGTTTAAGTGTTCTATGATGGGCACCACTTTATACCCAGCCACATTAGAAGTTTTGTTATTGGCCAAATGAAGGTTCTGCAAGATAGCTTTGAATCTTTCACGTGTCATTACATTTTGAATGCCTTCGTTACCAATAAATAAATTAGTATCCCAGTAGTGATGAATAGATGGCAGTTTATTTATGGATATGATGAAATTGATTCCAATGAAAAACCTTTATCTCTGTCACATCTGTTTGAAAAGTGCATCCCTTTTGCTGAGCATACAGGTTCGATTGAGGGGCAACATGTTCAACCAAATTTGTAAAATCAGTTACTTTTATGAAAACATCCATGGGGCATTCCAAGTCATCGATCTGCATCAACAGTTCTTTTTTCAATGCACACGGTTGCTTTGGATTGGAGGTTGGTGTTTCACTCCATTTCATTGGTTTGGGCTGTGGTGTTTTCACACCCATGAACTTTTTCGCCTTCACCGTTCTACCTTTGCTGGTGCCAGCATCACATGCAGGTGAAAATGTAGCCTCCTGAGATAATATATGAATATTAGCATCAGGTACGACAACAGAAGCCTCTCTGTCATCCATTCCACAGATTTCCTCCTCGGCAATAAATTCGGTATCAGAATCGTTCATCAGATTGTCAATGTCGCTTTCACAGTCACTTTCAATTGCATCCAACAGAGCGAAGATATCATCACTGCCGGTTTGATCGTCAATACGTACTCACTTGTTTCCTGAATTTTGTTGCTGCAGATTAAAATATTTTTTGCGTTTGTTCTCCATTTCCAATGATATTTTATGAACTGCGAACAAAATGCACAACTGAAGTTTCCAAACTGACAACAACACACTTGAAATCAAAACAGCAGCAGTCACTTATTTGGCTGACGTCGCACCACAAAGCTGTTGATTTTCTACTTTGAAATTGTGTTTGCTTTGCTCATAAGCAACAGATTGTTTCCTGTGGTGAGGAGTAAATAACAAGGAAACCCCACTTGCAATTCACAGAATTTGAATAAGAGGTGTCGGGCAATAACAAGAGGTGTCAAAAATGTTTATGAACAGTGCAGAAAAGGGGCATGTCCACCCCCATATTTTTTCATTTATCAGATTTTTACGCTTTACATGCATTTCTTGGATGAATCAAGTCATGTATAACCGATATAAAGCATGTCACGACTATAAAACCACTTAAAAATTGCCACAATTGGATGATATGAGAAGCTGTTTATTTATCATGTGTTGGCCAGAGGGACACCAGTGTCCCAAAATCTTCAAAAGGCTACAGCACAGTCAATTTTTAATATTTCTACTTCAATTTCGGTATGTTGGCAGTGCATAATATCATTAAACTAAATCTACTTGACAAGAACAATTTTTATTCTACATTGAGATTTTAGATGCAGTTAATCATAAAAAATATGATATTGCATATGTGAGCAATAATCTAGTGTCCATTCCTCTTCCCCCCAAATATTATTAAATTCTAAAATCACAAATTTAATCAGTATCCAATTCCACGTTTATTCTTATGAATACGAACTCAAGTAACCAGTTTGTGTATATTATTAGAGATTGCATTTATAAGTAGGGCTTTGACTAGCTCCTTTTTTGTTATCGTGACAGATACGACGGGTATACGGGGTTCATCAAATCGCTTCAACTAATAACCTATAGCTATATTTAGCCTGCATCTAAACCTCAAGGACGAATTACACTAAGTACACACGAAAGTTGTGTTTTAGTTAAGATTACCTTTTTCAATCACGCCTGGTCTTTGAAATTTTAACGAAATTACGGTGCAGTTAATCAGAAACGCCTACCGCCTACAGCCAACCAGCAGAAACGTTTTTTCTGCTGATTGGCTGTAATTATGGTCATGCAGGCTGTTTTCTTTTTTGCTGTAGTTATGTTCTTCTAGGTGGTATGGTGTTTCGCTATCTTCCTGTTCAAAGAGTTGGTTAGATATAATGTGAAGAGTATGGGGCTTGAGCAGTCTCCTTGTGGGACCCCCACATTTGTTGTGAATGCGTTTCCTGTCGTTTTTCCAGACTATACTCGTAGTTTTCCATCCTTTGACATTATCGATATTATGTGTTGTTCATCTTCATCTAGTACTTTCTGCAGTTCTTTGAATAATATTCCTCGGTCCACTGTGTCGAAAAAGCTTTTGACATGTCGAGCAGTAGTATATTTGTCTCATAGTTGGCAGATGTTATCGCCTTTTCAGCCATGATTTTCGCGCTGAATACGTGCTTTGTGGTACTACGGCCTTGTTGGTAAGCCGCTTGAGTGATGGGGATTTCGTTCTGAATTTTGTTGTTTGTTCTTCTTATCATGCAGATGGCCAGGATCTTTCTGAGCATCGTCAGCAATATTATGGGTCTTAAGTTTCCAGGTGGTCGTCTCTTCTTATTTGGTTAAGGTAGGGGGATGAAAATACCTTCTTTTATTTCTGTAGGGCATTCGCCTGTGCTCGCGATATCGTTTAGGATTTTAGCTATTCCCATGTTTATTTCCTTTGGTCTATACTTCAGTTCTTCTGCGGTGATGTTGTCTATGCCTGCACTCTTACTGTTCTTTAGTGGTTTTATAGCTTTTTCTACTTCGTCTTCGATGAAGGGTATCCGCATTGGTTTTGGTGTGATATATGGTATTTCCATCTGATCTTTAGCATTGAATACTTTCTCAAAGAACTCACTGATTGTATTAACAGTTTCTTCCTCATTTCCGGTTAGGCATTCTTCATTTTCTACTAGTATTTCATCTTTAGGTCTATCTCTTCTCATTTGTCTGATGACCTTTTGCATCTTGGTTGAGTCATTTTGACATTTTTCTAATTCTTCAATACTTATTGCCTTCTGGTCTTCCTTTTCTTTTAGCTTCTGCTGTATTTCGTTTATGATTTTGTTTCTTGGTTCTTTCATCTCCTTCCTTTTATCTTTTGATGTTGTGGCATTTATTTTTATTCTTATTTCTTTTTGTTTTTCTGATAGCTTGCGAACCTCTTCAACTTCGATAAAATTTTTCCTTTCTTTTTNATCTTTCTGAGCATCGTCAGCAATATTATGGGTCTTAAGTTTCCAGGTGGTCGTCTCTTCTTATTTGGTTAAGGTAGGGGGATGAAAATACCTTCTTTTATTTCTGTAGGGCATTCGCCTGTGCTCGCGATATCGTTTAGGATTTTAGCTATTCCCATGTTTATTTCCTTTGGTCTATACTTCAGTTCTTCTGCGGTGATGTTGTCTATGCCTGCACTCTTACTGTTCTTTAGTGGTTTTATAGCTTTTTCTACTTCGTCTTCGATGAAGGGTATCCGCATTGGTTTTGGTGTGATATATGGTATTTCCATCTGATCTTTAGCACTGAATACTTTCTCAAAGAATTCACTGATTGTATTAACAGTTTCTTCCTCATTTCCGGTTAGGCATTCTTCATTTTCTACTAGTATTTCATCTTTAGGTCTATCTCTTCTCATTTGTCTGATGACCTTTTGCATCTTGGTTGAGTCATTTTGACATTTTTCTAATTCTTCAATACTTATTGCCTTCTGGTCTTCCTTTTCTTTTAGCTTCTGATGTATTTCGTTTATGATTTTGTTTCTTGGTTCTTTCATCTCCTTCCTTTTATCTTTTGATGTTGTGGCATTTATTTTTATTCTTATTTCTTTTTGTTTTTCTGATAGCTTGCGAACCTCTTCAACTTCGATAAAATTTTTCCTTTCTTTTTGAACCCTAGTACTTCCTCCGATGCCTCAGTGCATGATGTTACCATGTTGTTTCATTGGTCTTGTACTCCTTTCTTTTTCTCTTTTTGCTCTAATTTCTGGTTTACCGCAATTCTATACTTTTCTCTTGTTGTGAGGTCTTGTAATTTGTCAAAGTCAATTTTGTTGCCTTGTGATAGTATAGGCTTCAGTTCTGTCAAGCTTTGCTATCACTAGACGATGATCTGAGTAGGTGTCTGTGCCACTTTATGATCTTGGGTCATTTACGAATATCCTGTGTTCTGATCTTATCAAGATATAATCAATTTGATTTCTCACTGGTTTTTCATTATTTGCTCTTTATGGGTTTTCCCAGGTTGTTCTTTGTGCCATCTTCTTATTGAACATGGTGTTAGAGATGCTCAGTCCATGTCTACTTGCCAGATCTAGTAGGTGTTATCCATTGTTTTTTTAATTTACCTTTTCCATACTTTCCTATTACATTTGGGTATTGTTCTTGTGCGCTACCAGTTTTTGCATTGAAGTCTCCATATAAGTATACGACTGATCTTTTACTTATTGAGTTTATCACATTTTGTATGTCTTGATATAACTTTTCCCTCACTTCTGGATTTTTTTCACATTGGGGTAGCATTGGAGCGTAGGCACAGATGACAGTGTGCTTTCTGGTTTCTACATTCATCCTTGTTGTACATATTCTGTCTGTTTTCTCTTTCAAAATTGCTTTGCATTCTTTTCTTACTACTATCCTAACATCGTGCTTACTAGTTGCTGTGGTTGCGTGATATAGATGGTATTTCTTATCACTGTCTGATGTTATTTCTTTCCATTTTCTGTCCTTTATGTGCGTTTCCTGTACTGCCAGAGCGTCCATTTTGTATTTTTTCATGTCATCCGCAAGTTGGCGTAGTTTCACATCATTTCTCAAGCCTCTACAGTTTAAAATCCCAATCCGGGTGTGATTCCCTTTTCTCTGTGACCTTATCCTACACATTGTGCTGTTTTTGGTGCTTTAATTGATCCAAAACTCTTGTAATTTTGGATTTTATTAAGACATTCCTCCGAAGAGTTTTGGCGCGTCACCGACCAAATCCGATTAACCATCGTAACATAAAAAATAACCTTTGTTGTCCCAGAGCTCCAAAAAGCATAAATACTCTCTGTACGAAGTGGAAAATAGACACAGCTACTTCATTATAAAGGGAAACTTTTTTTTGCATGTAAAAATCTTCACAAAAGATTCTTCTCTTTTTCAAAAACTTGACTAGTCCGAAAGAATGTAAAATAAATGTGCCCAGGCCATAAATAAGCAATCTATATGAAGTAAAAAATACATTGTGAACAAACATAGCTGTCAATAACTATAAATATGCAATGAATTCAATTTATACAAACAAGATTTATCTATCATTACTTCACAGAAATCGTTCAATGATGAATACTACATTCGGGGGATTAGACTTTTTCAAAATAATAAAATATGTCATAAATAATTCATGTCTGAATCACTATTATTTCCCATTGTTTCATTTTTGGAACAGCTAATTCTACAGCATTTGAAAATATTAAAAATAAAAAAATAGCAAAGATTTAACATTTACGCTGAATATGATCAAGCTAAAAAAATCCATTTAGTCTGAAGGTCTGTGTAACATGTATTCTACTTTTAAGCAAGTAGCATCGAAGCGACGAGAACTGTATGCACTTTAGCATTTCTCTGCCAAGTATCTCTTAGTGACAAATGCTTCATCTAAGTTTACTCCAGGGAGCTATTGCATTGTTGTTTGTAATTATCGAAAGCGAGGCTACATTAGAAAGAGATATCAGGGCGTAACGTATCACAATTCAACAAATAGTATGACGTGGACCAGAGGGTATGTTTTCTAGAAGATAGAAGGCAAAATTCAGAACACTAAACGAGTACTTCTGTGTAATTCCTAGTAAGTCTGGCATGCGGTTAAAACACGTTTTCCATTCGAAACCGGGTATAGGGGTAGGGTAGGAATAATATGTACATAAATTCTTTTAAGCCTCCTATACCATACCAGATGAGATTATTTCATGACTAAGTAATACAGTGCTACCCGCTGCACATGTGGCAAATCATACCTTTCACTCTGTAAACAAAAGTAGAATGGTACTACTAAGTAAAGGTGTGGGGGGAGTGGGAGAAAATTAAGCTGAAATTCACTGTAAATCATCATCAGACAGTTTCAAACATTGACTGTGTACCAGAAGCTCACTCATTCAAATCAATATTTCAATGCTTCTATTCCATTTAATAATCTAATGTTACAACTGCAATGTTGCTTTTAATGGTAATGCTAATCGAATGTTTGAACAGCTCCACAAACAGTTGCGTACTTTTAAAAACGGAGTGGAACAGCCGACCTTTATTGGAAATATCATAACAGTTTTGACTGAGAAAAAAAAAGGATAATATATCGAAAACAGAAACTTATCAATCCTAATTGTGACAAGTTGTATCAATATCGTTTTATATCATCTGCCTCTGATGCCAAATGGCCTTGAAAATTAAACAAAAAAAGCATATTGCCAATTCACACGGCTGCAAAAAAGGCTACAAATAAAAGAACGTGTTCAAAATCTTGTATTTTACAAAAACATAACAGAGCACTACATCAGTTTCGTAGCCCGATTATGGGAAATATCTTGCAAAACAAGCGTAAACCATGAGGTCTGTGATACAATAACATGATTGTCATGGCGATGGGTACATTGGCAAAAATTAAGACAAATTGAAAAATGAGTGAAAGAATTCGTAACAGCAAGTTGGAGCAAAATGATTAAAATGAAAAACTTAATTCATGTTTAAATTTAGCTTAAGCATCCTTGCCGTCATTCGTCAAACAACTAATTCTGAGCTACATCATCAATATAGCAAGAAAGAGTCGAATCGAAGGGAGCCTGTGGTCTTTTGTTGCTGTCTTTCTAAAATAACTAACGACCATTTAACGTATATTTTCCAGCCTGAATTAAACCATTTTCAATGAATTCATTGTAGAATTGGAGAAAACAAGAAGCTTCTACTTGAGCTACAAACTACATATTTTAAAAAACCCATTAAAATAGCCCTAAAAATCGATCTTATATTTTTGACTGAAAACCTTAAAAAATATGGGTCTTCTTGCACCAAGAAACAAGTATTCTATCTATTCTAAACAGCACTTAATGATAAAACGTACACAATAGATGCGCTGAGTATCTCTTGTAGTTATATTAACATGAGACAGCTAAATAACAGCTTTCTCAACGTAACACTTCACAAAATTATGAAACTAAATTAAGGAAGTAAGATGCGGATGTTCTATCATTGAATCTGAGAGGTACAGTATAATATAGGGGGCAAGGTAACAGGCCTTTACTTGAAAGCACTGGAGCATCATGCTCGTCTTCTATAGCAAGGTTTACTAGAATTTCATGGTGTCTATAGTAGCTTCATCCAATATCTGCAATACCCTCAGTAGTAAAGACAGTAATATCTTATTTTTTTAGAGGAGTAGTTACCAAATATACCGTTTATAAACCATATTTCTTAAATCTTTTATATACATCTTTTTCCATACTGTCGCAGTCAAAACGCAGTAGCTCTGCTCAGAGAAATTAAGCCCTGGGGAAAAATACGTGTTTTACGTTTAAAAAAAGATCTCCGGTGCATAAGTTCCGAGCCAAATCGACCTCATCTGAAGTTAAAAGGACCAATTCTACCCAAACATCACTCAAGCAAGCACAGTTACTATGTGCTATCAATACGTATGTTTAAATAGAGAAACGACCCTCACAACATTGGAATATGTCGTGAACAATAAAATGACAGTTGCTATGATAACAATGCACGCAATAAATACAACATACCATTTTGATACATCATCCCAATGCAATCTTAAGTAAAAAAGGCAAGGAAATATAAAGCAAAGAAAAACATTAACTGATCCCCCTGCTAAATCTAAAAGTGGTGAAAAGCTTGGCAGCAACTGAGCAACAGCAAATACGATCACAACAGTTAATCCACGGAGTAGACATCGTTGCCAAGAAAATTCTACAAAGGAAAAGACAAGTTAAGCGGTGATTATTTATGACGTAATAATTGAACAACCTCCACCAAAGAAGTTACGTTTTCATCTGCGGTTTTCCTTTTGTCTGTTTGTTTGTTTGTCTGTCTGTTTGTTTGTTTGTCTATTTGTGTGCAACATAATAAATAAAGACATTACGAGGAAACGTTAACAGTAGCACAATAGAGAGTTGATCAAATTTTAGTGTTGACAAGGATCAGCATCTGGATCAAGGAATTTTTTGAACGATTCTTCGTCATGTGTTGGTTTGTTTATCTTTCTGGCTTTTTTGTGTGTAACAATTCCAATAAGAGAGGAAATGAGCTGCCTGGTAGTGGCCTCGAATCTCTACGTCCTTCTCCAGTTAAAATACATAAATCAAACCACTTTAATCTCCTTTAATCTACTAAAATAAACATCCTAAAAATATCAGAAAAAGAAGGCATCACAAGGGTGGAAACAAACAATAACAACTCGCTGATTCAATTTTTGAAAACTGGGAAGAAAACGTTTTTCCTAAATAAAAATCCCAATATATGTGATTATATATAAAGAAGAGGACCATAAACATAGCTATGGTTGCAAGTTATATGCTGCAAACTGATCATTTTTTAAACGGCCTGAAAACCAACCACAAGTGCAATAGCATTTTATATCTGTGCTTCTATACAGCTGTAAACGTTGGCGATTCAAAAGAATATTTATCAATATGGAAAAATCAATATTGATGGTAGATATTAGAGATCATTAAACGACAAAGCTTTCGAAATACATTTGTGCATAAAAAGAATGTTGCGACCACCCTTGACAAGACGAATGGCTAAAATAGATTTTGGAGCTACAGTGATAGGCATTGCACCTATCATGGACATTGAAGCTATCATAGGCATAGGCATTGCACCTATCATAGGCATTGCACCTATCATAGGCATTGCACCTATCATAGGCATTGCACCTATCATAGGCATTGCACTTATCATAGGCATTGCACCTATCATAGCAATTGCACTTATCATAGGCATTGCACCTATCATAGGCATTGCACTTATCATAGGCATTGCACCTATCATAGGCATTGCACCTATCATAGGCATTGCACCTATCATAGGCATTGCACCTATCATAGGCATTGCACCTATCGTAGGCATTGCACCTATCGTAGGCATTGCACCTATCATGGATACTGGACCTATAATGGTCATTGCAGCTCTCATGGGCTTTTCCGTGCTTCTAAAACGATTTTCTATCTCTTAACCACACAAACAACCGAGTTTTATAACACGCCACTACAAAATGGCTTTGGCCGAAGCCATGGTGTATATGCAATGTGCAAAATGATCAGAGCAAGCAAAAGAAACAGTGTTCTTACACACCAAATATCCCTGCACACACTATCAGCTAAGGAAATCCAATTATAATAAAAATTTCAATCCTCAGCTGAGGACTGAAGGATTAAACTTGAATGAACTACTTCTTTTTCTTGAAATGAAAGTTTGTTTAGTTCGCCCGTCCTATACCTAAGATAACACGATGCGAAATTGTAATGAAATGTTGGAATAATATGGAGGGCGTTTAAAAAAAGATTATCAGTATTATTATTACTCCTGCTGTGAACAGAAAAACTATTGGTTTGCCTAATATTACAACTACTCCTACTCCTACGACAAGAACAAAAATAATGTATCAAAAAATGAAAAACGTGTAGCCTTCACTTACTGTTAGGTACATTGGCCACTTTCTCCACCTGCTGAGAGATGGGATTTAAGAAAATAACAAAGGCGAACAGAAAATGAATAGCCATTGATAACTGAGCAACGTATCCAATTACCAGTAACGTTTTATCGTCTTTATGTGCAGTGATTGATTCAACAATATCCTCCTTAGCGTGTTTTCCAAGCACAATTAAGGTTCCTATTGTTGGAGGTGCATAAAAAAGAAACGCTAGACCATATCCCAAACAAATAGCGTATGGAAATTTATTAGTGTCTTTCATATCAGTTTGAATGGTTGGTGCCAGCGTTGCTCCAGTAAATGCAAATACGAATGTTCCCAATGCTGATGAAACTGATATAAAAGTTTTATGAGGTTGCTCTACCGTTGATATAGACTGAGATGATTTAATCCCCAGAAATACTACGACCAGGATAGAAACAATGCCAACAGTTATTGTCGCAAAGACAGCAATAACCCAAAAGTCCTTAGGAGTACCAAACCATGACATTGGAATTAGAACAAAAAAACAAATTAAAAGCCAAATGCGAAATTCTTCATCTGGAGGCAGGAAAAAAGAATTGAGTGACAAAACCCAAGAGAGGGACTTCGCAGCAAGCAGCATATAGACCACACATACAATAAATGTATTAAGGTACAGCGCAAAATCAACGGCATATTTTCCAAACTTTCCAAACGCCTTTTCTCCAATGATTGGATAAGGCACCCTTGATTCGAATTTTTCTCCTTCAATTCTTTTCACAGTGCTCCAACAACGTCCCAGTAAAACGCAACAATACGTACAAGTTACAGCTATTAGAATGAACGCTGGTACACCTCCCCAACCACTATGAACCATGGATGCTGGGAGGGCTACCAAACCACCTCCTACGATTTCACCAGTAATGAAAAATGCTCCGGTTATCACGGTTAAACCGTTCTTCTGCTTATCATTACCATCTTTTTCTAATAAATGGGTATCGCATGAAGCTGTCCCTGCTTTTATATTTTCTCTGTCTATCTTATCCAGCAAAATTTGCCCATTAGACTCTAGATAAATGAGACAAAAAATATATTTCATAATAAACTAATTAAAAATAAAAACTATCGAACGCAAAGTACAAATTTGTTCACCATACCAGCTGGTAAAGCTAACTTAAAGAAAATAACCATGGTATCCTTTTTTGTGGTAAGGGTATACAAAGCAACTGAAAAAACATGATCGAAAAATTAATGAAATGAGTTCATAAAACAACGATCCGAAAAGGACAAAATAAAAAAAATGAGAAAAACAAAGCCAAAAAATGCCACGGCATCATTGATTCGATTTTCTAACATACCCAAAAGTGACGACACTCAGAACCCTGAAAGCGTTCAAAGGTTGGTTAAAATGGAAATTAAACACGCTTCAGTTTTGGTAAGAAAAGGATTAGACATAAAAACAAAAGAGAAAGTTAAAATAAAAAGCCTAAAGGTGAAAGCTATAAATATCACAATGAGGGGGAAAAGGGTGGCAGAAAGGCTAAAATGTATCTGTTATGAAATGAAATGCAAACTAGAAATAAATCATGCAGCATCGACCTTCGCGCGGGTCAACAAGGATCGCGGTCGTTGTAGCCTACTTTAACATTCCTTAAGGTGAACCTCCCCTGATGGTATTTCATTCCTCTAAGAAACCCCACATTCACTAATCCAAAGCTCCATACAGATGCCTTTTTTCCAAGAGATTCTGAGAGTGTTCATCAGCATGTTAAGTTCCTTCTTATTCTTTCAAAAGACTTGAATCTCAATGAACTGATGATTAATGGTAATATCATTTTTCCTTCAGTTGTAGCCTGCTTTAACATTCCTTAAGGTGAACCACAGGGGTATTAGACATAAGACAAATGGTAAAGGCTGTCACCCATCATGTCACTCTATGGCGTGCACGCCCTTTGGTCCATCCACAGGCTTCCTCTCCACCTGTCAACATCTTTCATATGTTTCCATTGCTCCTCAACATTGTCTTTAGTTGGGGGAAGCTTGCACTCACAATTTCATTTACCTTGCCTGGTATAGTCTGTATCACTCAGCATCTTTGAAAGAAGAAGGAAAAGGGAGTCACTTTAAAAGATTCCACATTTAATTTTCATGCCATTTGAAGTACGTGTTTCGTTCTTGTGAGAAAGAGAGAGAGTAAGATTTGTTTCCCATAAAGTCATACTAGTTCTTTATTATTATTATTATTATGTTTTATCTCTTTTTCTTTTATTTGTGCATTGTTTTAGAACTTCATAGCACCGAGTTATTACCAATAAC